>QVOB01022810.1:0-17050 GCA_014839585.1 Pseudomyrmex concolor
AGAGAGGGAAGTGCGCGACGACAAAGAGAGTCGCACATTCGTGTACACGTACACACATATATATATATATATATATATATATATATATGTATGTACGTGTATATATTAGTTTTCTTCAGGGCGCGCAAAGCCTGTTCCATTTTTCAAGTTCCTGTCCTCTTCTCTCTATCCTTTTTCTCGCAGAGTACTTGACACGCGTGTTAAGTGCGCGGCAATCCCCGCTATAGAGTCTCCTCTCTCGGACGAGCAGCGGCACGAGCCTCTGTGTCCTCGGCTCCGGGGATGGGGGCTGATCGATCGTGTCGTCTCTCATACCTCTCTCGCGCGCGCTCTTTCGACACGTTAATGACTCATCCTACGTCTGATTACCCGGCCGTGTACGATCGCGCACGGCTGAATGTATTTGTAAAGTAACGATCGGTTGTATTGAAACGACACTCTTTTGCCTCCGGGCACGTCGTCGTAATTTCGTATTGGATTAAAATCCGCTCGCTAGGAAAAACTTTCACGACCCGAAACTTCGCCGTTCTCGCGCGTTCATTTCCACGCTTCTCGAATCGAATTCGTGACTAATTCGCCTAACGATCGGTTACGGGCAGAGGGTTTTGTAACGGGATACGGAGGAAAAAAAAGGGGAAAGAGAATTGATGAATTCAAAAAGGGGTTAACGATCATCGGCGACGAGCGGCGAAGTCGAACGTCCGGGCTGACCTTTCTTTTTTTGACGGAAAGCAAGAACGAGAGGATTGCGCTGGCACGAGTCCCGCGCGCGCGGAGTCCTTTATTGCTATTGAGTTTTACAGCGCCGTGACGGACGATGTGTAGAGATACGATTCTCCGGAGGACATTTCGCGGCTCCTGAGAGTCTCCGCCGTGCGGCAATAAAGACGACATTATTGACATCGGCGGTGCCCGGTTACACCGTCCGCCGCTGCCGTTGAGATTCGCGTCTCGTCTCCTCGAGGATGACGGACGAGGCGCGCAGAAAAAAACAAGATTAAGGATCTAATAAAAAAAATCGTAAAATCTTTGCTGATAGATACGAGGTACTTTTGTTATCTTCTCCAGCGGATTTCCCGAGACCAAAACGTTGTTCCAAATGAAGGATTGATCATCGGATCATGTGAATCGAGTCATTCTGACTTCACCAGAGAAACTGATACTTGTTATCTCCGGATAGTTATATTTATGACTCAAATCTAACGAGCATCGAACATCGGCGATAAAGACTTAAGAGAGTACTCGAGCCCGATCTGTAAACTGGATAGAGACCTGTAAACCGACCTTTTAAAGACTTAAATTTCTCTAATTTTCAAGTTTATTTACTGCATCACATAAAAAGTGCTTCTACAGAAGCAAATAAATATAAAACACTATTCAGTGCTTTTGAAAATGGGTACATAATGCTTTCTTAAACTCTTTTTTTTTATTCATAATGATAGCATACGATAACCTTTAACTGTCATCACAATTTTTCCTCGTTCTCATCAATTTAATAGTTAAATCGTAATCTGAGTGTCTTATTGGATTCTTTTTTGTTGTACGTTTTGCGCCGTGAAAGTGTAAATATGTACATAAGCTTAGGTTAGGTGTAAATATGTGCATAAGCTTAGAAATAAGTCTACACACATGAATACAGTAGTTTTCAATACAATAGTATAATATTCAGTATAATATTCAATACAAAGCATTCGGCCTAGGCTTTCTGCGAAGCATTTCTAGAAATTAGTAGGTATGACTCGCAGAGAGATATTGAGGGAAACATGCGGCAAATACGCGAGGCACTACCGTATACGATGAGTTTATAGAAGGAAAACCGTAGAAGTAAAAATTTATGTTTATTTTTGACGCTCAAAAAGAAGAGCGCAAATTCTTAGCACAATTTACATATTTCTGTAGAAGCATTTTTGGTTTGATAAAGTAAGTACAAAACCAGAGGGAAATTCAGAAACGTTGGTTTATAGGTTTCTATATAGTTGGTAGTATCCAGTAGGGCGCGCGTTAGACACTTGAACGTGATGCCCGAGATTCCCCGGGGATGATACGCTTCTCGTTGACGTGAGAGAAACGGCCGCGGTGGTGGTGCAACATTTCGCCGACGCACGGCGCCGCGCAAAAACCGCCGACGGTTTCTTCTCTTCTATCCCGTGGCAACGGACGGCCGATGACTCACAAAGAGGCTACACATCCGGATAGATGACGAGAGAGAGAAGTTATCCGGAAAAAAAAAAAGATTTCTTATCTTCCGCATCGTGTAGGCGCGAATGCCGCTGTAAAGCACGCTTGAAAATTTGTTCGTGCGGTTTTACCCGGAGAGGATTCGTTTGCAAGTGACTTTTTAAAGAGAGAAGCACATAAAAAATAGCAACACACACGTTGTTCCAATTGTAATTGTACGCGATCGGTGTCGGCGATACCGACTAACGAGCTGCAAAACGAATAATATCTTGAAAACGCCGCACACGTATAATACTTATTCGTCGCTCGCGGAAACGCCGATGGGAGCCGTTTTCGCTGATTTTCCCGCGCGCGTTCCCGAAGCGACGGTCACGCTCGCGTGAGCCCTGCCGCCTCTTACAACATGAAAGTTGCATACATCACGGTTCTTCCACGTGCGTGTCAATAAAACGATCGTGTGTGTGGAAAACCGGACGGTTTCGCATTGCGGCGGAAAGCGCAAAAACGTGTTTGGCGACGAAGAATCTGTGATCGCGCGCAAATTTTTATAAATCTCTCGCGAGTCCCTCCTCCATCCCTGCGCGTTTTTATAAAACGTTTCTACGTTTGTTTAACACAGCACAATCACAGATTTTCGCTTTTACAAAAAGAAACGACGCAACGTCATCAGGGCGCATTACTGCCGTTCTTGGTTAAAATGTCCTATCTCGCATTTTTGCATTTTTCAAGATATGTTGAAATATTGGAAATTCCACACATGTTTTTTCTAAATGAAGCTAGAAAATCCTAAAGGCTTGATAGACGTCTAAAAAGTGTCTGATTTAATTGTCTTAATTAGCGATGGCACAACCAAAAGAATAAAACCTCAGGTTTTTTTATTCTTCCGATATGCTATAGATAGGATATTTTAGCTAAGGAGGATAGATTATGTGTCCGCAATTATATTTGCGCTTTCTCGCCGGAGTAGCGAGATACGACACACGTTCTTATCTGCGTGTCCTGATAATTGCGCACCGGCGCAATTGCACACTCGTTTAATAAATCGTTTTCCTGGGAAATACTCTCTCGAGTGTAAACCAGGCAAGAGCAGCACTTTGGGTCGTTGCGTGCGTTCCTGATGCGCGTGAGTGGACGCGCATAATAATTTGCGTACACACATTAGCCTCGGTCGCGATCAGTCGTGCGATCAGTCTGTAAACCGACCTAATAGCCAATTGGATTAGCTCGCCGAATGTAAAATCGCGCGTGTGTAAAACCACGCGCGCGCGCGCGCGCGATCGGCATTGAAAGTAAATAAAATTTCATTTGCGACGCGCGCGCTGTTTTTCACACAAACACACACATGACATTTATTGCAGTTGACAGTTGTTGTAAACGGACGACGTATAAAACTTGAGAATTTTTTTTTCCATTTCCAGGTGTTTGCAGAAGTTAAACAATGAACGCGCGCGGGATCGCTTATACACCGAGGCTCCGTTGAAACAAAAGTTCCGGGATTATTATACGTTCGAGGGATTACATTTGCCACGTCACGAGGAAACCAATATCGTTCGCGCGCGACTCCAAGAGGGAGGCTCCGAGAGCGCGCGCTTGAATGAGAAAAGCGCGTCGCCGCGACTTTACGTTTATTGCATAATTAGACGATTCTCTTCTCGTGAAACCATTCGCGCGTAAACTAAGGCGCTTTGTTGTTGGTAAAACCAACCAAAGTCTCTTTGCGTACATATATGTGTTTGTTCATTCATTGGCACCCTCTTCTCCCCAGAGAGAGAGAGAGGCTTTCGTTCTCGTTGTGTAATCCGCGCGCGCGCGCAAAATCAATATTCGCGCGGGTTGATATTCGTGCGCGCGGAGAAACAAGAACCTTGGAGGGAACTTATCGATAACACGCGTAAGCGATTTGTTTTTCTTTTTTACATTTGTCCGCGCGTAAATATGTAATACACACGTACCTTTCGCGACCTTTTATCGATCCGCGCCGTTCCACACATCATTCTAAAACGAATAAAAATCCGCGACTGTGTGCGTGTGTGTGGAATAAAAACCGCGAGTTTTCTCTTATACACGTAAGACGATACAGCTATATATCGCGAGTCATCGTGTTGTAAAAATAGCGTGACATTTCATCGATCGTGTAACACACTTGTAAAAACGTCGCGACCGTCACATTTGTTGCGCGCGCCTTACGCAACGCGAAATGTAAAAAAAAAAAAAAAGTAGGCTCGGCTTCGAGTTTCGACACTCCTCCGCGGTCTGTGCATAAAAATGGTATCTTTTAGTTCCTAACTTTATTCGTTCGCGCATCTCGAACAGCTTTTGTCGTGTCGCGTTTTCTAACTTTTCAATTCGTCGCGAAAATGAACGAAAAGAGAATCGAACACGATACAAATTTATTTTACGCCATTTTCGAGGCTATATTGAGTTGTCGCCGCGCGGGAAACGACGACGATGACGACGACGACGACGACGACGACGACGACGACGACGACGACGACATTATCAGAAAAATGCGATAAGACTGTGTGCTTTAATTATCTGGTTACTGGCGCGAACATGCTTCCGACGTTATCAATCGACGTAAACGCCTTCGACGGTTAACAGTCTGTGGAAAACTTCCCGTTCCTCTTCTTCAAAAGTATCACTCGAGGCGATTCCGCTACTCGAGTTTGACTCTTCGTACATTTCTCTCGCTTTTTTGCACACATATCGCCTCGGGAGAGAGAGACAAAGCGTCCGCTCTGTCCGACGACGCGAGATATGCCAATGTATTGTTTTCAGGCACACGCCGTTGTGGTAATTTCCCGGGGAACGTAATGAAAAAAAATTGCGCAAATCGGAAGAAGGATCGACTAGTTGCTCACCGATCGATCTTGTCCATCGTCGTTGGATGCTGCAGGATGGTTTGTTGCCCCGTCATCTCGACGACGCATTGCGTACCGAGTTCCAGCTCTGTAACGAGAAAAGAAAGAGAACCGCATCAGTCAGGATCGCGTCGACAGTTCAGAGGTTGCTGTTTTAATCGAGGAATAGACATAATTTATATATTCTCTCAATTAAAATGTTTTTTTTTCACGCTCTTACGCGCCTTGAATTAAATTAAGACGAAAGAGAGAAAGAGAGAGAGAGATTACGAGAACAGTCATCGAGCGTGTTTTAGTCATCAAGTTTTTCAATCGATGTTTCTTAAACGCGTAAGTCCGCGATTTATTGTTTTTAATTAACTGCGGAATGTGTGTCATCGCGCGCGCGCGCGCGCACGATAACGCTCGGAATAATAAGAAACACAGTCATTAAGTCGCGACGCGCGCGATCGGTAATTAAAATCAGGTAATTAAAATCAGGTTCGCGCGAAAATGCATCGCGTTTCCTCGCGTCCTTTTGAGAAAAAACTTACAATTAAAACGCAATTTTATCCAAGCGTAAAACTTACAAGCGCAATCCTCGATAATGTTGGAAGCGCAATAACATATACTGGTCTTTATAGATCGTTTTTTTCTCTTTCTTTTTTTTTTAGGCGAACAGGTGTTGAGCGCCGTCGAGGACACGCAGACGTGGAAGGTGCTCGAAGATCGATTCGCCGTCGAAAACACGCAGAGAGCAAAATAATTGAACACCTTCCTTCCGTTCGTTTGAATTATAGCAAACTTCTGCGTCCGTGTTTCCACTGCAAATTCCACATGTGCGCACGAGGATAGATAACTAATTCATAACACGCGTTAATGAAGCTTTCGCGTTTTCGTTTTTTAACTCGAGTCTTTACACAAAAATTAAAAAGTGTGTTGTATGTGCGCGCGCGCTCTTTGTCTCGTTTCGCCTCATTGAAATAGTTTATAACGAGGTCAGTTAGTTGTAATCTAGAGACAGTTTTCTCTTTCTCCCTGTAACACTTTCTCCGACAAATTTCTTGTAACGATTTCATGCGGCGTGGTCGTATATTTCAAACGTTAACTCTCCCGAGTTACGTGTGTGTGTGTGTGTGTTTTACGACTCGTATCGATAGGACTCTGTGCGACGAGCATCATCTCGAATAATCGTTAAAGTCAATGAACGGCAGAAACGGCCGTCGTAATAGCGAGTGCCGCAAGATGACGAGCGAGCCTAAGAAAGGGCTGATGACTCATAAAGCTTGGGTAGAAAGCAAGTTGTAGCTTGTTTTATTATGCCGAGGTGCGACATCGCGCGCGCGCACACACTGTGTGTTGTACAACGAAATAGACATCGATTGTTCCAGGAAAATCCAAGAGTGCGTGTGTGTATGTGCAACACCGCATTAAAACGGAGAAATGTGCGCGCGATGCGACCGGTCAATATCATTATGCGTAACCGATGATCGAATTGATACGATATTGATACGTCGGCGTATTTTTGTTCGCGTTGCGAAGTTTTTCTCGGATTTGTTCCGGACGGAAATCGACGATACGTAGAGTGGAGATCCTAGTGCTCGGCCGCCTTAAGGCAATCCTTTTCAGATATCACGAAAAATAAGCAAATTATTTTACAAACCAATAAACTGCGTAAACACATTGTAAAACAACTGTACTTAACTGTACTTGTACTTAACGTTTTGTTAAACTCATATTTTTTATATAAAAGTACTTGGGAAAATAATAATATTTAATAAAAAGATTAACGGCTCGAAGGAAATAAAAATATATAATAAGCGCAATAAACCAAAAGAGCCAAAAGATGATCCACATTAAAGGTATCGAAACGTTTACTTGTTAAAACAGCCTTTGTTTTTTAATCGACGTTCCACCTTCACCCAGGACTTTTGGCTCTTTTGGTTTATTGCGCTTATTATATAATAATATTTGTATTAAAAGAAAAGTATTCAAAGCGCTGGAAAGTCGGCCGGCCAACCACTGTTTGAACTTGATAAAACTACTTTTGTGTTCATTCACAAACTAGAATAATAAGAATGTAATATAAAATAAGCGTTTTACCCATTTCTCATGTCACAAGTTATTATTTGAGTTTAAAAATCAAAGTGGCCGAATACTGGAGGGTGGCCGAGCACTAAGGTTTTCACCCTGTTCCGTCAAACAATTGTGTGTTGTATCGTCGCTCCGGTTGTGTCAACGGGGGAAAAAAAAAATTGATAACCGCGTTCTCCTCGGAAAATACCGCAGCAAGCTTCCGCGACGTTAGTCCGACAGATAGGTATATTTTCTAACGACGCGAAAAGCTGCTCCGTTCGCGCGATTCGCCGAAGCGTCGAACAAAAAAAAAAAGTAGGAGAAACTTTTAGAGAACGTCGATTTTTACGGTTCGTTAAGCGATAA
Organism: Pseudomyrmex concolor; assembly: GCA_014839585.1. Classification (NCBI taxonomy): domain Eukaryota; kingdom Metazoa; phylum Arthropoda; class Insecta; order Hymenoptera; family Formicidae; genus Pseudomyrmex; species Pseudomyrmex concolor. The sequence goes on from QVOB01022810.1 coordinate 7,461, forward strand.
AAAAGAAACATCTGAGCTCCGCCAAATGACGAGAAACTTCCTCCCGTCGGATTGCGTCGTGTCGTCGTCGTCGTTGTCGTCGAATGCGAATTGAATCTCAGCAGCGCGAAAGTTCGAAAATTAGCAAACTGTATAGAGGAAAGAAAAAAAATTATGTAATATATCTCTCCTTATATCGCGCCTCGGAATCGGTTGCTTTTCGCCGCTGCATCGGCGCCTCGTCACATCAGAGCCTCATCTCTCGCCTTTGTAGTCTGTTGTACATCGACGCAAAATTCGACACTCGCAGGTGTGCGTTGTTACGCACGCGTCGCGCATACATTGCGCGCGAGGGAGGAATTGCTTGTGTGTTTAGTGTGTGTGTATGCGTGTGTGTGTGTGTGTGTGTGCGATCGGGCGAGAACGCGAGCAATTGTGTAACGCACGCTTCATTGTTGTTGCTCGAATTGCGATATCGCAGGTGAGACACACCAGGCGTGTGATCTCGAACGCGATTCGCACGGATGTAATTTAAATCGTTACATCGAACATTGAAGCTGACACTTCCGCGACGCGCGCGCGCCCGATAGCGTGGTTCGATGATGCGATCGCCGAATCCGTCTTGCGATTTAAAACGAAGCAACGTGCACACGTGTGCGCGATTGGGAGGAAGAGAGAGAGGGAAAATCTGTGTCGATCAAAGATATAGCTCGGGAGCGTGGGAATGATCGCGAATTCGGAAAACGCACGCGTCCGTATCGATCGGATCGATATCTCAAGGTCACTGGACGGATGACAAAGCGCGAAGTTTTTTTTTTTTTTTTGTTTTTATTCTTTTACACTCTTTGTGGCGTTGCACTTGACTTTTATTTTTCTACCCGATCGAAATTGCACCCGACGGCGCTTGTCAACCGCAGGAGGGAATCGCGCTTTCGCGTGCGCTCTCTCGCAATATAAATCATTGCGCACACGTACGAGATTATCGTGTATTGACGGATTTTGGAGAAACTCTCTTCGAGATATAATAATCGGTCAGTTCTACGGGGAAAGCCTTCGCCACGCGTTCGATTTCGCCCCGCGTTGCGAGTTGCGCGTCGCTCTCCTCTGCGAGAGTTCTCTCCCTCCCTCACCGTCTCTCTTTCTCTCTCTCTCGTCGCGTGTGGACCAGTCGTTCTTATCCAATTACGAGAATGACGTTTATCGCAAACAGAGCGTCATGTGATCACATTTAGCAGTCATTAAAGGGCTGCGGTCGAAGTAGCGCATGTACATATGTTTCACAATCTTCGTTTTGAATTTAATGAAAAATGAAGATGGGATTACGCATCGACCTGTTTGTTAGCGTTCGACCGCAGCCAAGGGATGTAAATCAGGGAGATAAGATTGATTCTCTCTTTCTTTGCGCGCAAAGTGGCGCAAAAAAAAACGACAGCAAGTTGACGCCGAGTTTTGTTTTTTTTTTTTCTTTTCTCGAGTCGATTCTTTTCCGATTCTAAAGCGCGAAATCAGATAGCATCGAGAGCATCGATACTTCGCGGCAGCTGGAAGCGCGTATCTCGCTCTCTTTCTCTCTCTCTCTCTCTCTTGTCTCGCAAAATTGTCGTCAACACGAGGGAACATTATCGCGCGACTATACACGCTTTCGCGCGACGAGGGGAATACGAGTCTTCGATCTCGCCTCACACACGACCCGATACATCGCTCGGAGTGTGCGTCATCCTATTAATCGGACTCTGTTTCGCTCGAGGCTGTCGACGCGATTCGATGCGAAACAGAGAAGAACATATAAAGGTCCCGGAGAGAGACGCCAGGTGGAAAACACCGTCGCAGCCGATATCGGCGGCGAGGCCGAAGGTCGATCTCGGAGCGTCATCGGTTTTCTCGCGGCACGAAGCATCCGCGCGGACCTCTTTTCGATTTCCTGGGACGATGTCGCGCGTGGTGTCGAGGCGAGACGGAGGGTCTCCCTCCCTCCCCCCTCTTTCCGTAAGGACCCCCCGGCGAGGAGAGACGATTTTTATACGTACCTCTGCGATTGAACGGCCGTACTCGTACGGCGACCTTTATTTTATCCGAAGCCATGACTTTTGCACACCGGTAAACCGCGCACTTCGTATATCACAGACACACGCACGCACGCACACACCACCACACCGCGCACCACACACCACACGCGATCGCGGGTGGACCGTTTTCGGCGCAGTTACGTGCCACGTGAGATTAACGTCGGGACGCTCGTCGCACAATTCGCACGTAACGCTACATTATTCTCAACCCATACCGCGAACTTGTCATCTTCCAAACTGACACTACTCGTCTCCTCGCCTCTACACCGAACCCCCCGTGACACACTTCGCCATATTGCTTTCGAAGCGCCTGTCGTGCGCCGAGACGACTAGTTACACGGCCCCGTGTTCTATCGGAGGCTTATCGAGTGAACGTTGTGTTTCCGGGAATCGCCGTTAGGGACGCTCGCGGTTCGATAAGCGACTGACGTCACGCGCGCGTTTGATGCGCAAAAGTCGCGAGCGTACAGATTAGGGTTAGGTTAGGTTATGTTATGTTGTCGCGCGCGAGACTCGTGTGACAGCGATCTTAGCGGTATTTGGCGGTATCCTTTTTGAATCAGCACGTTTTGCCGAAGAGTTTTGTAACTTTTTTTACATCTTCCTGCAGTTCGCGCGCCGATGTCATGTAAGTATAGCGGAGCTAAGAATATGGGAAAATAATTTGTGCAAAACAACCGAGAAAACGAATGTTTTTTGCAGGATTTCGTGAGAAAATGATTCTGAACATCGAGAAGATAATCAGCTGCTCGTCCGAGCACCCGTCGTATCCCGCATCCAATCTTCTCGAACGTAATTCGGAAAAATGGAAGAAGACGTGGCGATGCGCCAAACCGGGAGAGATGCTGGCGCACGTGATCTTTCAAATCGCGGAACCTTCTTACATCACGGGAGTCGATATCGGTAATTATCAGAGCTGCGTGGTGATCATCTCCGGATCTACGTCAACCGATCCGGACAATTGGACGGTTTTACTGAACCATCAGTTTCTGTCCAACGACGAGGCTTCGAATAACAAGTTCAGGGACCAAGTACAATTGTTTACCAAGAGAGAATTAAATCCGGACTCTTTAAAGATGAAATTCGACCGCGTCAAGGTCACTTGTATGCAATCCGCAAATTTGAAGGTGTTGTTCGGATTGTCTTACATTATCTTAAGATCAGATCCCACGATTGATTTGGGTCTGGATGTGTTTGGAAGATTCAAATTGAAGCAACCGCACGCTGTGAAGACACCTATTGAAATGATGAAAGAAAAGCTTCTCAATAAAGAGGAAATCGATGCTAAAACCAATTACAAAGAAGAGTTGCACGAACAGATAAAGAAGATTTCAATGGAGAACTTTGTCAAGTGTCAAGAAGAAGAACAAAAACCTAAGAAACGATTGTTATTAGAAAAATTGGAAGCCGGAGAAGCTGATGAGGTTTTTAAAAAAACTAAGAAGGATCAGCCAGAGGGTGCAAAACCCAAGAACAAATCACCCGCTAAAAGTCCTAAGAATAAAACACCCACTAAAAGTCCTCAAAGTAACAAAACTGTGCCTAGAGAAAAGGGGGTTGCAAGTAATGACAATAATGATAAGAATATAAAAACGCACCAGCCTTCAAATTCTAAAAAACGATCTTTGAGCAACTCGGAGAATTCGCCGGACAAAAAACTCGATGCGACAAAAAAACGTCGAGACTGTTCCAAGTGTCGGGAAAATTCTCAGGATGAAACGTGTGAGATTTGTCAGCGACTGCTGCCGTCTGAAAATGGCGCCTCGAAAGAAAATCCGAAAAAGAATGTTCCGCGAAAATCGAAGAGACCATTTAAGGAACTGTTCAATGACGTTACGTTTTCCCTCAGTGGATACGTCAATCCGCAGAGAGATGAGATCAGAAGAAAGGCTCTCGCCATGGGTGCCAGATACATATTCGATCCAAATACGAGCAATAAAAAGTGCAGTCATTTGATTTGCGCTTTCAAGAACACGCCGAAGTATCAGCAATTGAAAAATCACACAAAAATAATCTCCCATACTTTCATCGAAGAGTGTTTTGATAAAAAGACGAGGTAAACAGTGATTACTTGTTTCTTTACTAGAAGTTCACTGACGATATAAAACCGTTGTATATATATATATATATAAATTATTTCGCAGATTTCCTTGGAGGCGATATGCTTTGGATCAAAGCGACAATGCACAGCCTGAAAGCGAGGAAGAAATAGACGGCAATCAACCAGAATCCGTGTACGACATGGAAACTGATCCTGACTCCGATTAATTAACAAAGTTCAATCAAATTTATGTCGAGAGTCTATCAATACTACGTCTATTTATGTTTTCCTGAAGATTATATATTTTGATAATTATAAATCTCAAATTGTGTGTTGACGAATGTGTATGTAAATAAATCTTGCTATAAATTTTTTTCTTTACATGACATTGCGATATCTACTAGGCACGTGTATTTTGAAAATTTGTGATGTACAAAAAAGTTAGTTTTAATAATTTATTCCTAAATTTTTTTCAGAATTACAAACTAGCGAAAGAGAACACGTGAAGTCACACGCCGCGATATCGACGTGCAGATAACTTTTTTTTTTTTTTTTTTTTTTTTTTTTTTTTTTTTTTTTTTTTTTTTTTTTTTTTTTTTTTTTTTTTTTTTTTGCTTCCCATCGCTAGATGGCGACTGCTGTGAAAGTCTGACATAGTCTGATGCACAAGACAGTCGATTGTGTCAAGTTGTTAACACGCGAATGCAAGTTAAAGATCGTAAAAAATCATTAAAAAATGAATCGTCATCCTAATACCGATTACAAATCTCGTCACGAGCCACAAGTGGAGTTAGAAAGTCAATTTATTTTGCGGTTACCACCGGTAATATTTGTTTTCTTTTGATATATCATAACCTCAAAGTGAAATTTAATCTAGACTTTCAGTGTAGAAAAATCGCACAGAGAATTGTATTAGAATAAGTTTCCGTCTTTTTTTTTTAAGGAACCGGCCAAAAGTTTGAGAGAAGCGTTACGTACCGGTGCGCCTTTAAAAGACAGAATTACTATAAAATTGGAAAATGACATGCGTTATGGCGAAGTCAGGCTCGACCACTGGTTACTTCATGCCAAGGTTAATTTCATTATAATTATGTTACAGCATTTTGTCTGCATTTGGAAATTGCTTCAAAATATCAATTTATGTGCAATATAATATATTCTTGTGTATAGGTTGTGGATTTACCAACAATAGTGGAGTCTTTGAAAACTATTGATAGCAAGAGTTTTTACAAAACAGCCGATATATGTCAGGTAAAACAAAATTGCGGTTTGTAAGAAAAAACACAAGTCAGGACTGTGTGATAAATTTGTTTTATAATATTCCAGATGTTGATATGTAAGGAAGAAGACGATCATGCTGGAACGGATGAGGAGTCTCCTGTTAAACAGAAAAAGAAGGATCCAAACAAGGTTGATAAAAAGTTTCTTTGGCCTCACGGTATAACACCGCCTACTAAAAACGTGAGACGCAGAAGATTTAGGAAAACTTTGAAGAAGAAATATGTGGAAGCACCTGAGATAGAAAAAGAGGTCAAACGTTTGTTGCAAGTTGATAACGATGCCGTTAACGTTAAATGGGAAGTGATATGCGAGGATGAAGACCAAACAAAACCCAGTAAAGTATCGTCATCTGGTACAGTCAAAACTAAACGGGAAAATATCAATGTTGGTAAGTGGTAGATTGAGAAAAAAAGAATGTGTGTGTGTGTGTGTGTGTGTATATATATATATTTTACATGTACAATTTTTTTAAACAAATTATCAAGTTTCAGAAAGAAAAACTTGATTTGCAGTGTTATTTATCTTATGTTCTAGCTGAACACGATATATTTGGCGAGCCTGTGAGCGACAGTGAAGACGACGATGAAGAGGCAAACATAAATGTGATGGAACTAGACGAGAACAGTCGTCTTTCTGCGGATAGTAGAGTCTCAGACTCCAATTCCATGCAAGCTGCGTATTCCGAACGATCGAACAATACCATGACGGCCAACAATGGATTGGTTACCGAGTTCAGTAAAGACATGTTCCAGAGCAGCAACAACGGCGATATGGAAACGGATAAACAACAGAATGAAGCTAGTCCAGCGAAAGAGTCGAAATTGGAACAGTTTCACTCTGATTACATTATTACGGATAATTATTCGGAATCACCTCCAGTGTCCACATCTAAAGGTAATTTTAATTAAGTCCTAAACTTCTCGCTTATTGATATAATGATAGAAATCTAATCTTGTATCCGGTTGAAAAATTCCACAGAAGCGCGCCTTACTGCTCTTCACGCAGAATTGGCAGAACTGCGACAAAGGAGACAGCAACAGGAGATTGAAATAGTTAATATTGAAAATGTCAAATTGAAGCAGAGATTCCAGGAGATTCTAGATAACTTATTGACTAAAGAAATGCAGAAAGTACAAGAGGTAGTAAAACCGAATAGTCTTGTTTATTTGTCATATAATTTATTTGTTATATAATTTTGATTCGCATAACACACATACTAATTCTCATCACTTTGTATTTCAGATACAAGATTTAGAACTGGAATAGAGAACAAAAATTGTAATTAAAAACTTTCTATACATTTATACGAACGATGACGCATTCACAATCTCATTCAATTACAATAAATTCCACAATCAATTTGTCACTATCAGTGTAAAAAATTTCCAAAGATTTTTATTGGACTTTTTTTTCTCTTTTTCAAAGTGAAAGGTATGTTTGTTACAGCTTTTGTTTTCCATAGTATTAAAATTGCGAATACAAAATGTTTACATTCATTTCAGAAACTGTTTTTAATATTCGGCAATATACAGTATGTACTATTTTTCGGCAATGTGTCTAGTTTTGTTATGCAAAAATATTTGTGTACTACTACATATAAATATATACAATGTTACACACGCACCAATATTTTCCAACATTTCATAATATATATTTTTTTATAATATATATTAGTTAAATACAATACATTTTAAGATGAAAAATACAAACACATGTTTCTTTTGAAATCCAACAGAAACACATTCACATAAGCGCACGCATTCACATAAGCGCATATCAGATTCTATATACACTGTAACTCTTTTGAAATTAACTACGTTTTTCTTTTTTTTTTTTTTTTTTTTTTTTTTTTACTAATTAAAAGCCGACTGGACAGCGGTTGAAAGAGACCGGCGCGCAGAGGTGAAACTTCCTTTCCCCGTCGCGAAATAATTCAGTGTCCAAGTTCAACTTGCCGAGTCTCAACAAATCGATTCCGCAAGAGGAAAAGAAAAGATTCTCCTTCTAAGGCGCTGCTCTCCTTCAGTCACAACATCCACCACTGTTTCAGTTTGATTGTTTTGCTACCTAATTTTATTTCACTTCGCGTCTTTCAAAAAAGAAAAACGGAAGTCAGTGCGTTTTCTCGCTAAAGATCGCTTCGATTATCCTTTGAAACGTAACGGCGTCAAATCCGGCGAAGGGTTTGTCGTGATTCGCGAGCGGAAACGAACGGCGCCTTCTTCGTCTCCGTCGGCGAAATAAATCGTCGAAGTAGTCGTCCGTGGTAGGCGGGTTCACTTTGGCGTAATAGAGAGCCGCGAAACCGCTGTAGATAAGTAAAGCCGCGGTCGCGAGCTGTTGTCGCAAACGGCATAAATGTGAAACAATGCGATTGTTAACTTTAGACGCAAAGAAATCACACAAAAGCGACATCGATTTACCTGAAAAACGGCCCAGAATTTGTAGCTTCCCTCGTTAATCAGAAAATCGTAGTAACCGGTCCAATAATCGACCTTGGGTTGGCCCATCGCCTTCGTCTGGTCGCCCTCCTCGTCGTTCATATCGTGATAATCGTGATCGTCCTGGTAGTCAGTGTTGTCCCCTTTAACGCTGTAACTCTGCTTGTACGCCCTGCTTTGCCTGTGTGAAGAATGTCGCAACTACTTCATATTCCGATCTTCGCGTTTTTACACAAAATTTTACGTCGCGCTTACCTGACAGGCTGCGCCGTCGTGGCGGGTACAAACTTTTCCGTTCGAGACGCGTCCGAAGATGATTCCGCGCTCTCGACACTCGACTCGCCGGAAGCGTGATAGACGCAGATTGACAGTAGAACGAACTTGATGACTAGTTGATTGCTCGTTGAATCTGCGAGACAAATTTAGTATTTTATTTCGTTTTTTTTTTCATATAAACTACATTATGCTCTACTTTTTACTAATTAAAAGCCGACTGGAAGAAAAAACGAAAACGCGGCGATGATTCTTTGTTCTCTTTGTACGCAAATATTTACTGACCCATGTTAATCCCCGAGAGAGATGTCGTGAATTCCACTTGGTTTCGACGCACGCAATGACCATCCCCTTTTCAACGGTTGTCACGGCACATTCTGCACGCACACACGTGTACATACACGGCGCAAAAATATTTCGGGGGTGGAAAGCGCGAGGAAAATCTTCCGTAAAGTCCGTCGAGACACTGAATGATTCGCGAACCTGGTTTCAGTAGCGGGGTTTCATCCGGTTTCTTCGTGAACCAGTAACTGTATCGACGGTAACGTTAAGCAAATCCCAAGCGCTAATAGCCCTAATTGTTACAGATTCTCGCGTAACGTTGCCAAAATGGTGGTCGAGTTTCATCAATGGTGTCGCGTTGGAATGTGTGGCGCGTTACTACAGACAATGTCTATGCAATATTCAATAAATGTGTTTCTGATCCTATAGATAATCTACAGATTGAGACAACGGGAATGTAAAATATATCGGAGATTCTTTCTTTGCATCTAAAGAACCTAACCGATTGTGAGCGGGAGAGCGCGTTTTATAACTTGTCGTCTTATTATTTTATTCTAGTTTTTGTTGTTCTTCTAGCAAGTGTGCAAGTGTATCGTGACGCGATCAGAGAAATAACATTGACATTGTCACATGTATTCGTAAATATTGCGTTTATTTGTAAGTAGGTGATTGAGTTATACAAGGTGACACAAAGTTCTTCTTTCTCACATTTCTTTATATGTATATTCGTCAAAAAAAATATATTTACATACATTTATATAAATTAATCTAATTTTACACTCTTTACAATTATTATTGATTAAGCAACATGTGTGTTCTTTTTAATGAGATATTTGGATTCTGTTCGGATTTATGTGGTGGATGATGACCAGGGTTGGACAAAATACATCATTGATGTATTTGAAACACAAAATACTTCCAAAATCGTATTTTAATATCTCCAAATTTTGTAATTCAAAAATACTAAGATTGACAGTATTACGTATTTTGTATTAAAAATGCATTAATTAATAAAGAATCCTCAGGCTCTGAAGTTTCTAAACTAAATAATATAAATACGGTCATAAGAGTCGTTCGCAGGATGTTGTGCGGAAATATGCGTGTATATATATATGTGTGTGCATATATATATGTGTTCACATGTAAATTTTTACACGTGAGTTTTGAATTGAGATTTCAATTCTTAAAATCATATAGAATGCTATATTTGCATTTCATATGTGAGAG
>QVOB01022811.1:0-12727 GCA_014839585.1 Pseudomyrmex concolor
GGTAGATCGTAAACTTTTTTGATTTTTGTCCGGGCCAGTTTTTAGCATATTCTCTTTTATTTTATGGAAAAGCGTTTCGTTCCCATCAATGGATGCAGAATATAAGTTGTGCGAAAAAGTGTTGGTAGAAGAGGACGGTTTAACATTCTCTTAAATGGGTAAAACAAAAATATTTAAGCAAAAAAGCTCCATCGCAACATTAGATCTATATTTTTGAGAGTTTTACTCGAACTAATTATTGGAGGCCCGAGATTATTTCAGTTCATCTTGTCCAATCGATCAATTCGATCGAGAGAAATCGGCCCGGTGAAAATCCTCATGTGTTGAGCGGATTCGAACTCGAAACCTTCCACCAAATTCGCAGCTCCTTAGGCCGCGAGATCAACGGTTGTTCATTTTATTATAGTTGATGTTCCGTATATTTCTTTATGTTCTAATTAATGTTTCTTAAATTCCTCTTCTCTATCGAGATTTTATTTTCTACCGAGATTATCTTCTAACTTATTGATTATATCAAAAAATATGTTAAACAAAACGCAAATAAAATCAATTTTTTATGCATTTAACCCTTAGGGGACCGGCAGCGCCACTATAGTGGCGTAAACATTTATCGACTATCTTTAACTTATGTATACATATTGTTTATACATATATGTATGTAATATATAATATACATGTATATATGTATATATATTTAATAATATATGTATTTGAAATATATACACGTATGTATGAACATTCAGCATGACTTTTTTTGTTCTTAAATTTTAAATACCTGCATTTTTTATTGAAAAAAAATCCAATCATTCAAAATGAAAAAAATCTGACTTTATATTTGTAATCAGCGACCTCAAAACTTTTAACAACCTTCATTTTTTACATTAAACACTTTTTAGTTTTTTCTCTCCTTTAAAGACCGGCAGCACTATAGTGGCGCTGAATCACCTATATAAATTTGCATAAGATATACGATATATATGTTACTAAAACTAAGATATCAATTCTACAAAAGATTTTAAGAAAAAAATGCCGGTCCTCTAAGAGTTAAATAATTTTTTTCGATGTTAAGGATCCAAAAGCTCTTTTTTCCCCTTATCCGATCGGGCTGAATCTTTGTTACAAATTAAGTTTTTAACAATTGAACCATTCTCGAAGGTGTCGTAAAAAAATTAAAAAAAAATTTTCACCAGGAGTAAATAAAAGCCACCCAAGCATATAAATATGTTACGTGTGTGCATATAACTACACGTAAGTTCTGACGCGTTTGTCATTTTTATTTCTCTCCGCGGATTAGAAAATCAACACGCAACGTCGTCGAACAAATTCCGCAGACAAGTCGATTAATGTCGTCGGCGATCGAGACGGCAGTCGTCGTAATATTTGCGCGCGTGTTTTAAGCGCGCGGCGCGACAAAGGATTTCCGAAGGTAGTTTAATTTGCATCGGCCCGGTTGTATTAAAAGCGACTCGGATAAGAAAGGATTTCGGAAGAAGGGAGTTGGGAGAAAGAGGAAAGACGCCATTAATTCTCACGGAGAATCCGCCTCGTTCTTCTTTTCCGACGCGACGGCAGTTAGTCGTCACTTAGCTAGTTACTCGCTTACTTAGTCCACTTATTTTAATCGGGCGCTCGTCCGCGCCTCAACCCGATTCCCCGCTTGTTTTTACGCCTTATCCCTTAAGGCTAATTCATTAATTAATTCCGTTAGTACTCTACCCTACCACTTCCTCCCGCGTTCCCTCCCGCGCGCTTTCTCCCCCCACTTCCTTCCCCCCCTTCCTCCCTTCATCGTTGATGCAACTCCGACGAACCTCTTGGAGTACGGGTGGGTGTTCACTAATTAAAGTAATTACTAAATAAATTGCAATTACACTAATGGATCGAGCACGACGACGGATACATTCGTCAGGAACTGTCGCCGAACTTTTCCTCTCGGTTATGTTGCCGATTACTGTGAAATACCTGCCGATGTCGGACGTGTGGCTCTCTGTCTGTCGTCGTGCGACCCTTTCTTTCCCCGTCGGGTAAAAGATTATTATAATTTTTTCGTCGGCGCACACATGTACAGTTTTTTTTTTTTTCACAAAAAAATATGTAAAGAGCGGACGCGCGCGCACACACACATTTTTTGCGTATATCACTTGTACGTCAATCAAATGGATTAAATTTTTTCAGCTCGCTGTATATATCGACAACCGTGTGCGAAATGTTCTTACGGAGATAACAAAAAAAAAAAAAAAAAAAAAAAAAACACATGCAGCGGGCATTATGAAATAATAAAGAAAGCAATAAAATATTTGCAAATCGTTGGGAATTTGATCGCACTCGGGGCATGAGCGCGCCGGCAAACACAGATAGTGCGCGAGCGTGTTAATGGGGCTATCAGTCAACATACACGTTTGAGTGACGTCTCAATCAAACACCAACGTGTATTCTGACCCGCGTTTCACCGATCCATTTTGGATTTCTCATCGCGTTCGATTTAACATCCGCAACGTTCTTTCGAGCACACGTAACAAATCGTCGTCTCTCGTTTCTCTCGCGATCGTTCATTAAGATCCCCGTTATCTCTCCGCGACCGATAATATACGCGCTAGGTGACAACGCGCCAACTAAATTTAAAATTCGAACAAAGACGAAAAAAAGAGAAATCGCTCTTGTTTGTTCGAAAAGAAAAACAAACTTTTCTCTCCGCGTCGAATGATCAAATTGTCCCCGTTTTTTTTTTGCGTTATCGCGAAAGCCAATCGGCGAGCGCGCGCGCGCGGAGAAAAAACGTTACGTTGATCGAACTCGACGATCACAATTATCCAGTAGGTAACGATTCCCGAAGGGCCGCCCGCTAATTAATATAACCGGCGACAATTCGTTCGCGATTGACAGGAAAATGCGTCGAGCGCGCGCGGCATCGCGACGGCCCGCGTGCTCATGATGAGGCGAAAGGGGTTCGAGAACGGAGCGGTTGTTGTACGCGCGGAGCGGGGGAGGGCGGGAGGGAGAGAGAGCCGGGACTGGAGGCTCGCAATTTGTCAGGTGACAGCCGAGAGACTGGAATAAATGGACAATTACACAAATACAATGTTTGACGTCATTTCAATGACGCGAGAGACACCTGTGATTGATTGTTAATTGCCTCGGTTTGTTACCCTGACCAACGACGGGATTGGCCGGGGAGAGGGGAGGGGAAACGCGAGCGCGCGAGGAGGGGAGGTGTGGGCCAGAGCACGATGGATACGAATAATTTAATTGAATCGATCGACGCGCGCGGGGGTGTTTTAGCCGCTCGCTCCCACGCGCCACTTCTCTCTCTCTCTCTCTCTCTCTCTCTGTTCTTCCTTTTTATTCAAATCCCGCTCATTTGTCCCGCCGGTACTTTCGGCTCTGTTTGCGACATTATCTCGCGAAAGGGGTGAAAGAGAGAGAGAGTATGTGTTGACTCCTTTCTCGCTCGTTTTGTGTGTGTGTGTGCACGACGTCAAACTAAATTACGTCTATGTTTATCGAAGAAGAGATTATACCTTTTATCGTGTAATAAGATGATGAGATGCAAGATTTATCTTTGCGGGATTTTCAAAAAGACTTCAGATTCTTAAATTGTGCAAATGTATTTTTATGGTTTCAGGTTTTTGCGCCAAGGAACATTTCGACAAAATATCTCGGGAATTCCGACTCGATTTTTGCAATCTCGCGCGTTGTTCGGATACTATTATAGTGTCCGAAATTGCTGTTCTAACATATTACATCGTCTAAGACTGTTGACTTTTTGAAGCCGCCAGCCAATGTGTTCTTCGATTTTTCGCGCGTGTCGTTGCGAGAATTAATTTTTTTTTTTTTTTCTGATAAACGTTTCGGGGAGAAAAGGGAAAGGAGCCTTTTCTCGCGGCGGAGTGAAACATATTTCGCGCTGTTAAAGATACCATCAGTTATAGCAAAGATACGCATATCCCACGGAGTGTATCCATTGTGCAGCTTGGTTAAACAAAAGGAAGGGAGTCGTTCCCCGTTTGTCTTGGGACGCGCGCGCGCGGAATCTTCGCGCCAAATCCCGGAGGAGGATCCAATTAACTCTCTAAGAATTCGATTCCACGCCCACGCTAATTCCAAGATAGTACCGGCTTGGGCACTATCAGATTAGAAAAGACAATATTTGCCGCGGCGCTTGTAACTCTAATCGCGTATCGCCCCTAGCAGATGCTCCTTCAATTAATAGCGGCTACTGTTTGCTTCCTTTCTGAAACCTTCGCTCGCACCTGCTGATTAAACAGACCGAGGAGGTGGGGGAGGGGGGCAAAATATATATCTGTTCAGTTCAAGAAAATTAAACAATTTTGTCAATGCACCGCTCGAGAAGCTGTACAGTCTGTAAAGCCGAAAGAGAGACACGCGCTGCGGCGTCTCTCTCTCTCTCTCTCTTTCTCTCTCTATCTTTCTCTCGCTCAACTGAATATATATGTTCGCCATCCAGAAACCAAATAAAACGCGCGCCGGAATAAGCCGCGCGCGGCGTAATACGACGAAATAATACAAATGTAATAACAACTTGATGATGAAGAGAGTGAGATACGAGGAAAGATACAATATTATTTAAATTATAACGCATCGAATATTAACAGACACACTCCTGTTTGAATAAATCTCCGAAACGGCAAATCGGATCGATTTATTAATTGCGGCAACGTCAAACGTTTCTGCGGCATCCACCTTATTCATTATTTCTCGCCGAATATTTGCGGCCTGATTATCGACTGTTGACTTTTCTCGGGCAATCGTGATGACGCGTCATATCTCTCCCAAACCCCTCACTCCTTTCCCCTCTTTCCCTCTCCTCTTTCATTCTCTCTCTCTCTCTCGCTGCGATTTACAGTCCAATAATTATCCGTTTTCTGTTTGCATTGTTCTCGGCGTTCTCCAACCCACAATTTAAGGAAATTTCCATAATAAGCTACGGTTAAGAGTAATGTTAGCCGAGGCATAAATCCCTCGCGCCTCCTTTTCTCCACCCTACCATTCTTCATCCACCCACAAAGGAGGCTTCCTCCTCCCTCTTCCGCGGGCAAAGATACGCTTCGCGATAAGGAGCTTGCTTTTTTTATTTCCATACAATTATATCGGCAATGTTACCTGCCGGATTCGCGCGGCGCACATCTATGTCTGCATTTATGCCTTAGGCGCGAGTATTTAAGCATCACTTGGGATGATTTATCGCCCGAATCTCTCTTTACACTTTCCGTTTTACGTGGCTCACAAAATGTGTCGCAAAGTTTTTAAAGAACAACTTTATAAAATGTAGTACAGCATATACCAAAGACACTCTTTCTCCGCTTATATTGAAGACTCTGTATACAGTCGAGTGTTCGACGTAATATATATATATATGAACATTTAATTCGATATATGAATATTTAATTCAATATATGCTGACAAAAATCCGTGGCATTGTTGAAGCTTCAGATTTTATTAAAATAAAATAATGAATTACAAAACAAACTTTTGGGAAAATCCAAATTAAATCCAAACCTTGAAACTATAGTCTGCCAATGATAATGGTTTATAAAATATTTAATTCGATGTATGCTGACAAATTTGTGGCATTGTTGAAGATTTATTAAAATAAAATAATCAATTAGAAGACAAGTTTCTGAGAGAAATTAAAATAAATCTTAAAACTGCAGTCCAACTGTAATCGGTGGTTTATGAAAAATTGAAGAATCTTGTTTGGAACGTTTTGATCATTTATTGTGATCATCCTCAGCCAATCTACAACGTATAAATAACAATAAATAAACTAGACATTTTGTTTCACAAAAAATTAAAAAATATTTAGCAAAAAACAAAAAATGGATCTTTTTTAAACTCTACACATTTTAGTAAATATCTTAACTCAAAAATTGTAAGCGCATGCTAATCGCCAAATTCAAGAGAGAACCAACAGAACACAAACAATGAGGATCAAGAAACATTATGGTTTTCAAAAATTCAAATATACGAGAAATTAATAACAAATTAGAATATAAGTCAAAAAAAATAAGTGACTGCATGAGTGACAATTAAACAGTCAATACAAAAATCCAGTTTATAAATAGTCAAAGAATAAAAATTAACAAGTTAAAAAAAAGATAACAATTAAAAAAAGAAAATTATGACAAACAACTCACTGTCCAACTAAAACGTAACTAAACAAGATCGACAATTTTTTTTCCAATTTTCTCATTTTATAAACCACCGCTGATTACAGCTTTAAGGTTTAAAATAAAATACTAGAAAATAAATGATAAATGTGCACGCTTGAGACGTGAAATAGAAAATGATCAAGATGACGCAGTCTCGATCTCGATCGTCGTATAAACCGGCAGTGGTTCCGGTGATATTTCACGGTAACAATATTTAGGAGAAATCGCTGCGACTGTCATCCACGATGAAACGTGGCGGAGGCAGGGAAGGCATTAAGCGTAATGAATTACCAAGCGAGCGGAGTAATGTGTCTTAATTACGGCCCGCGGCACAATAATTATGTAATTAGGCATTGTTTGCCGACCAGCCCCTAATCACAATCCCGATGTCGCAGCCTCGTCATGGCTCGAGGTTCAGCGACGTGTTATCGACCGCCAACGTTGTCTCTGCCGTTGTTCGCTCGTACGCAGATTCCATTTCGTCCCCGAAATGCTTCGATTACCATTTCTCGGAAGGGATGGGGTTCCGTCTTAAAATTCGTCGTAAAAACTAAAACTTCTTCAGAGCTCTTTTTACGATATATTTATTCTTGTGTTCAACAAAACAATTTTTTTAATAATTATTTTAAAACATCGAGATGCAACTGACGACGCGACAACACGCGTTGTCATTCGGAACGAAAAGACTGTTTTGTCGGTTTACGCGAAATAGAATTGATTTGTTATCTGAAAAACAATGTTCGTGCGAGCGAATGTACGTCGTCTGTGTGACGACTCGGGGAACGAACGGGGAAAGCTCAGCTCAGATGCTCACGGTCGATATAAACGGACGAATGATTATTCGAAAGCTCGGGGATCAAACGCGGCCACGAGGGGAAACACAGCGACACAAGGAAGAGGGGGAAGGCCCCGGACTAACGGAATAACTAATTTATCAATTCTTCGCTTCGGTTGGCTCCGATACCAGCGGCTATATTTGCGAACGCGTGTAAACAGGACTCCGGAAACGTACCGGCGACGTCCTTGTGTTTGGAAAGCTGTCCTCCTCCTTTGAAAGACAACCTCCTCCCGCGAATTTTTCGCAATTCATTCCCCCGTCGCGATAGGTAATTGCGGCGCGCGAAATTGTTTCTTTTTGCCGCGCGAAGAAATACAACGACGAGGAATCAACACCTTTCTCGTCCGCGTGTGAGAAATGATACATACAACGCAAGTTTTTTTGTTTTTTTTTTTTTTTGCAGCACAACAGTCGCGGACGGAGTTCGCGGACACGTGAGGAGGGGTGAAGGGACGAGGGAGTTTAGTTTCGTGAATAATGGCCCAATTAGGAAGTAATAACACGTCTCTCTCGCCGACTCGGAGTTGCGCTCTCGGAGAGAGACGGTTGTCTCGAACACAGTGTGTGCGGATGCGAACGGTCTTTCATTATACAGGTATACGATGTTTCTCTCGCGCGAAAGAGAGGAGAGATTGACAACAAAGGGCAAAAAATCGGGTTGGGCTGCGATAATAATTACAATCGTTCGGATTTCTGATTATCCGAAAATTTTTCGCCGGAACGACGATATCGCTTTACGGGCCGATGCGCGAGCGTGTGTCATTTTTCCATCAAGGGAGAGAGGGAGAGAGGGAAGGAGGGGAGATATTTTTAAACAATCTCGACAAAGAGCGAGTCTCGCGTTGCGGACGGAAAGTCGTAAATCGATTTAATTGTAAACTGATCTCGACTGTTGAAGATTTATATACTTGAGCTATTATGTGTGTGTGTGTGTCTGGCTTTCAAACGCGCGTAAAAAATGAACTCAAATACAGGTTTAATTAGTGCCGAATAAAATTGCCGAACTGGCGTGATTGACTGAAAGGCTCGTCGAAAAAGACATTCGGATATTTCATTATGCCAGAACCGAACCGACGTCAATTATGCAAATTATGGGCACACATATATACGCACGCTTTCACAGAGGATCAGGCCCCGGCCAAGAGCGAAAAATTCATTTATGAGCTTTTTACGCGATGAAATATTTTTTTAGTTAATCGTGTTAGCCTGTCGTTGCGGTACGCTGTGTGACCCTGCGTGACCCTTTCTACCCTTGCGGCCCTCCAGCGAATTCTCATAAATCCATGACTTCCCGATATATCACACACGCACATACATACACATGATTTTAGTAGTTTGGTAAACCTTATGCAGCTAACTGAAAATAACTGCTACGCGAAATTAATGACGAATGAGACGGCAGATTACGCGGAATATCCGATAAAAAAAAATAAAAAAAAATAAAAAATTAATAGGTCAGATGATTAATTTTTTTCTCTCTTTTACGTGCTCGCTCTCTCCGCAATCGACGCTTCTAGGTTAATTGCAAATATAATTAGCAGCTCGCGGAATCGTAAGCGCGGAAGAGGGAAGGGGGGGGAAGAGGGAAGGAAAAGGGGGAAAACCGTTCGAATGACTGCTTCGACGTTCTCACGACCTTGATTGTCTATGAAGTGGATCCTCCGCCGCGCGCATGGCAAAAGTAGCGAAATCCCAATTATGCACATCCATAGTACGGCGTTTAATTAACGTTGTGCCAATGACGGCGGCGCGCTCTACCTGCCCGTCGTATTATTTTGTGTATGTTATATACACATTACGTTACTTCTCTCGATGTGCGCGAGCTATTCGCGCGTGTACAAAAAAAAAAATAAAATAAAATAAAATAAAGCTTTAGAAAAATCAGACGAATTTGATATTTTGATGCATAAAAGCTTCGCGGAGAATTTTTCGAACGTTGCGAATATGAAACGCGCGCGCGCGAGAAGGGGAAAGAGAGAGAAAGAGAGAGAGAGAGAGAGAGAAGACAGACACCAATATTTCCCGGTGGGAATCGACAGGTGTCCCCGCGAGGTGGGCTCCCCCTAAGTACTGCTTACTGGGGAATTATGTCTGTCACGTCTGTCCGTTTGCCCGATTCATTTCACATCATCCGTCCGCATTCACCTTTCGCGCTCGCACGCTGCTTTTCTTCCGATTCAAGTTGGCTTACAGCGTTCGTGCGTACCGAAACGCAAATGCCGTCTCAATGCCGACGCCTCTCCCTTCAATTCGCCGCGAATATGCGACAAGATTCCTCACAATCGGTCCAAACGGGAGAGCTCTCTCTCCCTCTCCGGGAAAGAGAGAGAAAGAGAGAGACCGACACGAGAGAGAGAGAGAGAGAGAGAGAGAGAGAGAGAGAGACATTCAAGTTCAATGAATTAGCCGGAATCGTGCTTTTGAGAAGCGATTTCGACGGGAAGGGAGCTTTTTTTTCGTTTCGAACCGAGTTTGTTTGTAACGAGACGCGCGCACACTCTACGTGTGTCCCTTCTGAGGTTTTTTTTTGTTACAAAATTCTCCTCGTGTCGTTTTCACGCGATTTCGAGGGACTGACATATACGCGCGGAAATTGAAATCTGTGGAAAAGTAAAAAAAACGAAGCAAATATCCGGAAATATACATCGTCATTTGTGTTACAAAGTAACACATTTGGAGAATTAATCGAGGAGAGACAAAAGAAATTGCAGATGTGTGTCTCGCTGTCCATTATCTCTTGGATTTTTACTTCTCGAGTTCACGAAATACAACATTTTTTTTTTTTTTTGGCGCACGCGATAGACGAACAATACGACACGCGTGTACGTGTGTATCGAACGTAGGTGAGGGAGGAGAAAGAGGAGCAGGAGGAGGAGGAGGAGGAGGAGAAGAGAATTGATTTTAGCGCCGGGCTTTGTGAAATGAAACCCAGCCGAGCCATCGCCATTAACAACGATAAAAATAATCCAATCCGACGTTTGTTTGATCTATCAGCGCCTATATTTCGCGCACGCTCTGTTCGGCTGATTACGATCCTTCTCGATTTAGGTGGGCGAGAGCCGAGCGGAGCCGAGCCGAACTGCGCGAATCTCCTCCTCCCTCGCGCCGCCGCGTGCGAGTAATCGCGGCCCGCGCGAGATCGAATTTATCGAATCGTGCTCATCGAACTATATATTCGCGGTTGTAATTTCAATTATATATTGGCCACTTCCCGTCAACGCGAATCTTTTTGTCATCGCAATTTGAATTTTATAGCATTCTGTTTTCTCGAGAAAATCTCATTTCTGTCAATGAAAAATATTTCATAGCTTTTTTGTTTCGGCCACTGTGCGCGTGTCTCAACGGCGAACTCTAAACGCATTTTTCGTATTTATCTGATTCGTATGATCGCTAATAGTAAAATTTACGTAGCCGCGGAAAATCGGATAGTTTTTTTTGTTGAATATAAAAATTGGTGCCTTGGTTACATTTTTTTTTTTTTTTTTTTTTTAAATAAAATAAATATACGTACGTGTGTACACATAAAAGAGAGCGGGCAAAAACCCCCGGCTGTGCAATTTCGAATCATCGAGATAATCACAAAGTGCGTTTTTCCCATTTTACAGCGATATTATGTAAAGCAGGGAGAGAACAGGCGAACGCGGAGAATCAGGCGGCGGCGGCGGCGGCGGGTATTGAATTTTGTGCGTTAATTTATTTGAAAAAGTTAATGATGGCAGTCGACCGATCATAAAAAATATTCGGCCAAAAAATAGTCGGAATATGCAAAATGAAATGAAATGAGGAAACGAGTAATGCACAGGACTCGTGAGAGAGAGAGAGAGCGCTCGGGCAGCAAACGGGGTATTTAATTTCTCGCTTCTGTTTGATGTAACATTTTCGAAATAAATAATTAAGACGAGTCGTGCACGCACACACACACACACACATACGAGCCAAGCGCAATTTTCAATCATGATTAACATTTCGCGTAAAACTTTCACTCAAGCGAATAAGCAAAACGCGAAATGATTAAGTAAGGAAAAACCGGCTTAATATTAAAAAACAATACGCGGATATATATATAAAGTCGTAATTGCATCTCCCCCTTCCCCCTCGTCCTTGTCCCATTATTGAAAATGGAAAATAATCGTAAATAATCGAAAAGAAATACGTTATTCGCACGCCAGTGGTGATCATTTCGAAGTCTCTCCGACCGAGAGCGGAGCGCGTTAAAAAAAAAAAACAAAATGGTGTCGACCGGACTCGATAATTATCACATAAAGCTCCATATTTATAATAATCAAACACACTCTTAATTTATCTATGCCACGCCGTAATTACTTCACGCCGCCGGCCCATCCATAATCCTTGCGCGAATGAATTATTAATCGGCGCGTTATACGCGCGGCGATTTACTTACTTATTAAACGTAAGCTCGGATGACAAAATTCAACGAATAATCGTCCGGTGAAAGAGAAAGAAAAGAACGGAAGTCGACGACAGAGATCGGCGGCCGGCCACAAGTAATCCTAATTGATCAAAACCTATCGTCTCGCGGGGATTTTATATAATTTGCGCGAAAATGAGAGCCGAGTTTTTCTTTTTTTTTTTTTTTTTTTTTTCTATTCGTGTCTCTTTTACTTTGCGAAAACTCGCAAATGAAAACAGGCGCTTTATAGTATCTGATCGTTCGGCGCGTCTTTTTACTGAAATATTTAAACATTCGATAAATTTTTCGCGCCCACTACTCGTCCGCGCAAACTTTTTTCCACTGTCACTGACTTGTTTATGATGATGGCGACATCAGCGGGTGTGTCGTCTGTTTCGTTTCGAAGGTAGTTGAACGCCTCGTAGGAATAGAACAAATAACTTCGGTTGGAGAGATAGTTATCGCGAAGAGGCGACGGCGGAAAACGCCGGCGCGGAAGGCGGCGGAGGGTCGACTTCATTCGTAATTCATGGAGATCGGCCGACGGCTCCGTCAAAACTTCGAATATTCGTCCATCAAACGTTTTTCCCGTCAACTTTCGCGATGTCTAACGCGCTTGCTTTTTCTCTCTTTCTCTCCCTCTTCCTCCTCCTCTCCGCAGCCCCATCGGTCCAGCTGACGGCTCTTCCCGGAGAAAATGATAACCTCGTTTCCGACCACTTTGCGTCGCGCCACGTACGAGTTTCACGAACTTCTCCCTCTCACCCCGTCGTGTACCTGACGTAATCGCGTTACACGTCCCTCGTTCTCGTTTTCCCTTCCCGGAGTCGCGGTCGGCACGCCGTTCTTGCTTCTTTTTCGGCGACGTCGTGGTGTCGGTACAACGTCAAAATGCTCTACGTGACCACTGACGTGAAAGGTTGATGCCACATCGGTGCTAGTATTTGACGCGATCGTCGTCGCGCCCGGGGCAAATGCTCCCCGCGGTTTGCGAAGAACGCGCGGCAATCGCTAGGAAAGATGCAAAAAAAAAAAATCCACACATCCAAGATCCCTTGAACATTGTTGTACAATTATCAACGACAAAATATGAGAGCGTAAAAATAAATAAATTAATACGCTTTTGTGATCAACACGCGCGAACTAAATGTTTACATAATACGCCTCGACGGTAATTAACAAATTGTCATACATCAGACGCGGGGGGCGCATTTCATGTTTTTTTCCCGGGGTTTTACACAGCTTGTACGTGACACAGAGAAAAAACGACAAAATACAAAATGCAAAAAAAAAAAAAAAAAAAAAACG
>QVOB01022812.1:0-10091 GCA_014839585.1 Pseudomyrmex concolor
AATCGAAGGAAACGGAGGTCAACGAGTGCGTGAAAGTGAAAGAAGTGCTAATGATTATGTATCGTAAAATGCAAATACACACACACATACACACATTTAAGAAAATTTAAAGAATTTTCTAAAAAAATCAATACAAAGTAAATTTTTAATTTTTTAATTTATTTGACTTATTTTTTTTTTAATATAATAAAAACAAATTTTATTTAAATTTATTTTTATCAGCTTAGTGGTTGTGGGTATCTAAACTTTCCATTTTTGTGTATTATTGCTGCTTGAAAGTTATAATAAATAGATGCGTGATTATTCTATTCTAGCTGAGAAATTCTCCCGCTACAAATAAAATGGATTAAATTTTGCATTATTTCACGATTGGTTTTTGATTTCAAACACGGCAGGAATGTACAAACATGAGTAAATTAGTGGGTATTCAATGAGGTTACGGAAAAAACTGAACATACTCTTTAGTCACGTTATTTTTTTATTTATCCGATCGCCAAGATTCTTTGAATATTTAGCTATATTACACACACATACACGTATAAATTTATATATATACATTTATACATATATTTTTATGTATGCACTACCGACCGCGACAAAAAGAAGAATATGTAGACAACGGCACATTCCAGTCCCGAATGAGTCATTTCTGATAAATGAATCCGTTTGGAACATTGTCACACTTACGATGATCTCATGTCACAAAGTGACCACAAAAAATGATTGAAGATTGATGACGTTTATTACCGTTGCTTACAAGCATAAACTTTCTCTCTATTTAAATATAAACTTAAATATAATTTCAACAATGATTTTACTCTGGATTAATCAAATATGTTTAGATATAAATTTGTATCATACATTTAATAAAGTTATTGACAAGACAAAATTGTGTTATAAAATTTGCTTTAAGTTTTTAGAATTCTTTATTTGGTTAGTAATCTCATTTGATCTTCTAATATCATTTTAAATTTATATTATTTTTTATATAATTATTTTATATATTACTTGTATTTTATGTATAATTATTTTATATATTATTTTTTATATATTACTTGTATTTTATATATTTCATTTTTTACAATAATTTGTAATTATTAATTAGTATTACAATTAGTAACATTAGTATTATTCAGTTTTCTTGTAAGTACATTGTAAATTTAAATATTTACATGTGCAGCGAAGATATACCTATACACAGAAAGAATTATTACAGAAGAAATTATTTCATTGGAATAATTTCATTGGAAATTTGTTAAATCTAAAGAAACCGTTCTCTCTGTGTAGCGCTCGATATTCTAATTCGTGATCTCTACGTTCCGCTTTTTTATAACGCGCTTTTTGCAAATTTCTTTTGTGTGTATGTGTGTGTATGTGTATGTAGTTTGTCACGCATAGTTCGGTTCTTCTTTTCGCCTTTGTACACGTGACACGACCACCGCGATTAGGGTGTCGTGTTACCAATGAATTCACAAGGTAGTATGGCTACGGCAAACAAATGGGAGAAGACTGATTTCTGTTTTGACTTTTGGCAAGTTTCCTACGACCGCCTCCCACTATCTTCTCGTCATTCTCGAAATTGAATCGACATTTACGACGTCAGTGCACCGAAACTCCTGGTTCTTCATCTGTACCACCGAGATACCCACTTGCATATTTTTTGCTTGATCCACAAATATTTTCTTTTCCTTTAAACAGTTAATTATTTAATTCAATTTTGATTCAATGTCTAATTATTTTATTTGGTCTTTAATATAGTATTCATCAAATTGTTTATAATGTTATTCAATATTTGAAAAGTCAAATCACTTGAAGTTTTATGTCTGAATTTTTCGCTAATTGCAGCTAATTTATCTTTCATAATCATGGTTCTCTAGTTTTTTAGTGGCTGTAAGACTTAAAAGAAAGACCTATTTATGCTATACTGTACAGTTTCTATATTCTCAATGTCGGGACCTATAAACTCCTCATTCTTATGCTTCTTCTTTATATTCTTCTACTCTTTGACAAGAATTGCGCAAAACTATACTATGCATAAGCGCGTTTCATGCAATGTTTTCTGCAGTCAAATGCAAAAGTGAAATGAGCGATTAGCTTGTAAATGTCTCTAACAGTTGATAGTGAGATAACAGCCTACAATAGAAATAGGTGAAGGAGTTACTACCGTCCGTGAGAATACAGAGCATGAAAATATACTTGCTGTGCTAGTGATATTTGCTGTATTGGTGTTTCTTAATTATATTGCATAATATGGTTTTACGACTTTTATAGATTTATATCTGAAATATTCATGTCAGCACTTTCTTTCAAATTGTCTTTTTTTTTCTCAAAGAAACTTGGTTTTTCTTGCCGCCATATCTTAAGTCTGTTCGTATGAAGAGAATTTGCTATGATGCTTGAGAGAAGAAGTTCGGCTCTCTCTCTCTCTCTCTCTCTCTCTCTGTGTGTGTGTGTGTGTGTGTGTGTGTGTGTGTGTGTGTGTGTGTGTGTGTGTGTGTGTGTGATAGAGGCTGAGGCCTGGTAGCAAACGCGCGCATCGAGCTCTTACTCTCCCGTATATATAAAAATATCGCTTTAATTTCTCACCGGCATTTCGTCAACTTGCCGACTTGATTTTTTCTTCGTCCTTTTGCTATCCGTTTTGATCTTTCTCAGAGTATTGTTATACTCATTCTATGAATATATATTGCCGCACCTGCCAAAATTTCTGAGATTTACATATCATTTTTTTAAACAATTCTATTGTATATACATATATTATATACATAAATATATATATAAATATATATATTTAATATAAATATGTAATATATACATATATGTATAAAATTAGTAGATTCCTCTTGATTAAATAATACAATTGTTCACAAATAGAAATTTTCACTTTTTGAAGCATTGTTGTATCATGCGCAATATTCTCTCACAATGTTCGAAGAAGAAGAAGAGTTAAGTCAAAATACTCACGTAAAGCCTGTTTCCTTTACTGCGATAGCTTTTTTTTTGTTCTTAATTCACTTTCCCAAATACATAGATAAAGTTACTAAAAATACATAAGTAATTTGCTTTTAACAATGATTATAGATCAATTTTAAGAATAATTAATTTAGTAATAATATCAATTTAGAATAATTTTGTATCACACATAGCATATTGTTTTCATTATTTTAATGTAGTTAATTCGACGTTACACATATCAAGTTAAGTACATAACTTGTAGCTTTTCGTGATGGAAACAGGAGAAAACAAATCGATTCGCAAATAGTAGGTATACGTCACTCTCAGATCGTTGACCGACGATCCACGAACAATTTTCTCGATTTTCGTCCTCATATAAATACGCTAAATCTCATGCGAAAAATCAGATTAGACACTTGTCTCTTACTTTTCGACATGATTATTCGACCAAATTACAACAGAATTCTGTATATAATTCAAGTTATCAAGACCAATTAACTCGCATAATTTCAATTTCTTCTTTATTTCTATTTTTTTCATTCTTTGACAAAAGTTTTTCGCGACACTGTATCTGAAGTGATGTTTTACTTGATACATAATTGTACAGAATTACGTTTATATGTGTGCGGTAGCAAAGTATTGGCAATATACGAGAGAAGAACTTGACAAGAGCGAATTCCTGTCTTTGAA
Source organism: Pseudomyrmex concolor (assembly GCA_014839585.1). Lineage (NCBI taxonomy): Eukaryota > Metazoa > Arthropoda > Insecta > Hymenoptera > Formicidae > Pseudomyrmex > Pseudomyrmex concolor. The sequence continues at coordinate 3,646 of QVOB01022812.1, forward strand.
TTATGCCAGTCACTATCCTAGCCCCCCAATTGACTAGATACATATTGCGGACTTGAATTATGGAACTTATACATACAACACACAACACACTATTCGATACATCATCGACAGTTATTCTAAACATTCCACGCGAGCGAGATTCATTCTCGCGATCCTCAAACAAATCTTTACAGATTTCCGGTGTGCAATAGTACGGATGCAGCTGAGATAACGAATGTAAAACATCAAATATATGCGTCGATTGAAATTGAATGTGCGCCGATAAGACTCCTGATAAAAGTTGATGTATTTTGTAAATATTTTCTCTCGTGTAAAACATGATGTAGTGAGATATTATATATTAATATTTCAGTAGCTGAGTTAGAAAATTGTCCATTAAAATAACATTATATCGCGTATTTTCTTTAAAACTTGCAGATTATAGTTGTATAAAAATTAAATATAGATTTATATCCACACACATAATGTTACAAAACGCAATCGTTTTCGTAACAAATAGCATAGTGTCGCATTTCGTAATCTGTTTTGTTATGCTATAGATAAATGTGACATGTTGTTGCAAACTTTCTTTTCACGAAATGCAATCGCGTTGAATCACGGTTTTGGCAGACCAACAACTGTTGCAACAAAGTGATCTATATCTATATGATTATATAGGTATGAATATATAGATCACATTCATTTTTATTGAAAAGAAGTTTATTCATGTATATTCTTAAATCAATCAAGATTGTCAATTTTATTTAGAAGATTCAGACATAAAGATAAAAGATCTTAAATGATATTTATTTAGTTTCAATGGAATTACGTTTTTTTTTAATATACAACACCAATGTTGCACACAAACTTCAAATGTAACTTTTTCTTTAATGTAACTTTTTTACTTATATTTCTCGCTTACTTCATATTTACTTTACAATTATATTAACTTAAATTAATCTTTTTGTTCTGTAATAATCGTTTCTAACAAAACATTGACGCTGTTTTACGACGCTCGTCGTAATTAACGCAACGCTTGCGAGACAAACTACTTTTTCGCACGGTCTCATTAAAATTCCGTGATGCGGTATACCTATGTAACGCCCGAGGAAGAGAGAGAGTGTAGCTTAATTGGCAGAACAACATACATTATTAAAACAACATCACGTGCGTGATATTAATGTAATGTCAAAAAATAACTGCAAACTAGTTATTTTAATCGTTCTCTTTTATTTGCAATGATTTTTTTACACCTAGAAAAATTCTTATCGTCATTGTAACGTCGTAACTCGCTAAAGACACTCGCAATTCGTTCAACCGAGTCCTTCTACAACGCGATAACGCGACACGTATGCGCCGTATTCCAACGAAATATTGCGCTAACTCGAACACCTACACTCTGGTGCACTCGCTGTAAAATCACGAGAAGTGCGCAGATAGAATATTTTCACAAATTTCGAGTAAGTTTTTTTGTTATTTTTCTTCTTATGAGTTCAAGAAAGTAAAAAATTGTGTCGAATATAATACTCTAAAACTATCAACATCTTCTTGATTATTTCAAAACATTCACACAAAATTGGTTTGTCATTGTTTTTTTTGTAATTAAGAAACGTATTTCCATTGATTTGATGTAACTTTCGTAGTGCGGTTTGCTGGTAAAAATATTTATTATCCTGATGATCAACGAGACCTACATGTAGTTCTTAAAATCTTGTTGAAAAATGTATTCTGTCTATAGTTTTTAACATCACACATCTAAATATTTTTTTATTTTGCTGATCGACAAAAAGCGTTTGATTTTGTTCGTGATTGGATATTTGCGCAATCGCGAATTATTTATCCATCTCAGGAAGGCAATATCTTGCGAAGACGATATCAGGCGTTGTCGAAGTCGGCGCCTGCCGCTGTCATCGTCGCGAGCGAGGTCCGATCCGGCTCGCGTGCGGCTTTCGCAAAAGCACCTTCTAGAAATAGAACGCCCAAATAATTTGCCTCGGACTACCAGCTACGCACGACGCTGCTTTCTTCTTCTCTTCTTTTTCAAGGGATATGACTAATTCTTGTAAAATTTTTTTCAATTTTTTTCAAATTAAGATTTAGCAAGAGCAAGTTTTCTAGAAATTAAGAAAACATTTTATGTAAGTTTCAAAATAATAAAATTATGTATTTACTTCGTGTATATATTATACATACAAGACGATAACATTGAGAGATAAATATTGTTTTATTTATCTTCAAAGCACTTAGAAAATTACGAAATTTAGTAAACTCGATAAGAAAGATCGGAAAAAAATTTCTTGTTACTGCTGTGCGTTTTTCTATATTTCCAGTATAATATTCGTGAGAGTAAAGAACAGAAACTTTTTCTTATCGCAATTGCGCTGAACAGTTTTATCTGTAATCGACGTTTCGAACTTGGCCTTCTTCGTAGTACATCACGTGGTCCGTTTATTTTATGAGGCCGCAAATACAGTAGATGTTTTCTTGCTCTTGGTTTTCTCAGAAAGGAAAGAAATATGAATTCAGTAGTGTCGAAAACGCGAGTTCTTGCCATAATATGATTTGATTTCTATCTTGAAAATACTTAAACTTTGATCGTAATCTACAATTTCGCGATTTTATTTGTAGACAAAAACCTAAACTAATAATTTGCGTTAAATTTCGCAAAACGACCGCAAAGCAAATCTGAGAAAATTGAGAAACTTTTTGCTTTTTAGACTCGAATTACAAGAATTCCTCATCAAAGTATATTTTGTGACACAGAGAAACATTAATTTTTATTTATTTATTTTTTTATTTTTTTATTTTAGAGACAAGAAAAATATAATCTCGTATTTTAAATACTCTTATATTTTGTATGAGAATGTGTTTGCTAAAATGACTTTTCTAGCGAAATGAAACATACAAATACAGACAGGTACACAAAATAATCTTTTAACAAGAAGACACAAAATAATGTAAACATTCTCTTCAATCATCAAACATTTCAGTCAACAAACAATTGCGCGAAAAATTAGTATCTAAACTCGACGACATTAAAATCTAGCAATACAAATTTCTGACAGTTCACTGAAACTGTGAAAACCGCTTTGGTTAACGTACCTTGACATTGGCACTCATTGATGATGCGTTTTAATAATAGTGGTTATGGTTGCGGAATAGTGTTTAATCGCTCGAAAAAAATGCGGGAAAAATTGTACATCGCGTCTCCGCACGTTCGCCAAAAGCATCTCGTGTTACAGCGCCGAGCATCGCCAAAACACGACGGAAGTGTGGCGATGGCAGTGGCGGCGAGTCCGACGTTTCGCACGTACTTGGCAACGATTTCTGCCGATGCGTGTGAAATAATTTGGCGTTTACTACTGCGTTATGTAACGCATACGCATCTTTATACTAGATTGTAATATCAAAACACACTCAATCGCAAAAATTCACGCGAGAGAAAATTCACGTTCCCTTTCTTTTTTCCCCACTTTTGTACTAAATTAGTTTTTTTTTAATATTTTAAAATTAATAAATATTTGGATCTTAATAATATTGAAAAAATCTGTATATGTTGAATTATATTCAGAATTGAAGAAGAATGCATTACATCTTTCAATTTCACACTTTTATAATGTTAACATTGTTGAATTTTGATGTAAGAATAAATTGTGAGTAGCATAACTTATTCGTGATTTAGTGTGCTATAAAATTATGCAATAATTTATTTTATTTTCTACATGATAAGTTTTGTAGCTTTATCAATTTTGATACTTTTCAAATTTTATTGTAACGAGAGATTCGCGTTACAAAGCATTAACACACGTGCTCTCTGACTGTCGGGTGTCAATTTCAGTCTTTGATACAGATTTCATTTTTGAAAACAAGAATCGTGAGAAATCTTGATTGCGTTTCGCTTTTGTTATCATTCTATTCTCGCCCATGTATCGGAGATTCAACAATTTCAAAGTTGTCATATTCAATAAATGGAAAAAAAAATTCTAGCGCTGCGCAAGCATTATATAGTTTACAAAATTAATATAATAAGGACTTTTCGAAATTATATAAAAAATAGTAGAAAATTGTATATATATGAATAATGTGTATAAAATGAGTAAACTTAATAAAAATAATGTAATAAACACAAAGCAAAACATTTTTTATTTGTAATAAAAGTTAAAGCAATGATGAAATTGCGAATCTCGAAAGAAACTGTATCGAAAAAATCAAGTTTTTTACATGTATAAAAATCCATTACTGTTTGAGAACGCGGAACATTTGAATCGATAATCCAATTGCAGGAAAACAAATTGATCTCTTTTATGATCAATGAAAATCCTATTCTGCGCGATTCGCGCGAATTGTACTTATTGATATCTTAAACAGCACGTGAATAGAAGATGCAAACAAAATGAACATTGTACAAAAAAGCATTGAATAAGTGATTTTGATATTATGTTCGACACAATTTTAAAAGTGTGCGATATCAAGGCTGATTTTTTTATCGAATCGACTATCAAGAAACGTCGTGAAAGCGAACGACAACCGCAGATCAAAATAGTCATATAAAACATCGCTATATATAAACGGCTGCAAGAAATATTTTTACTACTGCTTCTGCCTCAGTTAACTTAAGATCCAACTCAAGCAGCTCTTTGAAAACGTTGTTTCAGAATCCAAAAAAATGTCTCTGTGTTATTTGCTTTAATTCAAAAAACATTGTGTAATAAAATAAAAGACGATTAAGATAAAAGAGACGTTATCTATCTATCTAAAACTATGTCATGAATAAAATAGATATATTTATCAGAGCTTTAATGAAATGTATACAATTGTGCTCTTTTTAGTTTTTGTCTGTATATTTTTATTTCATCATGAAGTATTATATTATACAAATTATTTATTCAATTAGTAATAAAGAAGAATAAGAATTCAATTAGTAATAAAAAAGAATAAGAAAAATAGTCATATAAAATCACATTATTTATTGTTTTTAACAAAATTTATATATATATTATAAAATTTACACATAATGTAGAACAAATTTATATATGCATTTAATACTGTCTCTCTCTCTCTCTCTTTCTAAATATATAATATATAAAAACACAAAATTATTCTAAATATTTTACACAAATATTTCACATAAATTAATATATAAAAGGAACAAACATCTAAGAGACTTGTCTACCATTATAAAATGTCATCCTCTATGATTATCTTTTATATTATATTACTTTCTATATCACGTTTGATAAGAAAATTTCTTGTAAAGAAATATTAATCAAATCGTTAAAAAATCCGGAAATTGTGCGAAAGAAAAAAGAATATTTCGAATTCTGACTCACCTTTTGAACGATGAGCGGCGTGCCAAAATCCTTGCCGCCTTGCAGACGAAAGCCCCAAGGAGACCCGTCGAACCTTGACAGCTTGACGCTGATCAGTTGTGCCATATCACTTTTCGAACTGTCGATCTGTTTTTATAGCAAACAATCCTACCGAAAACAACTTGAAAAACAGACGACAATTGTTGATAAACGAGCCTTTAACTCGGCTTAGCTACTGCGAGATATCACACCGACGAGATCGCGTCGACAACTTCTGCTTGTTCGTGTGTACGTACTGTATTAAAAGAGGGATATGTGTATCGTGCTCTCTCTAGTGAAACGGGCACGTACGTTCCTGAAGAACGCGCAGACCGGAGTAAAGGTACAAGAGGCGCCGAGGACGGTCAGTCGGGCAGCGAGGCCTCCACGCGATTTCAACTAGGAGGAGGAGAATAAAGAGTGCGAACGGAAAGGGAAGAAATAGCAGGAAAGAGAGAGAGAGAGAGAGAGAGAGAAACGACACAACGTACAACAAGAGGCAGATGGCAGGAATAAGGAGGAAGAGAGGAACAAATTTATTGTGTTCTGCCAGAAATTATCTGGAATGTACTTATCAAAAAATGAATGTCACAAAACATTTAGAAATAGATATATGTTATGCCAAAACACAAGCTGTACTGCTATTGTAATTTTAAAAGTTTAAAGAGTTTAAAGTATTGATATAAATTTCTCGATGCTCTCTGTAACAGTGTGATCTTTAAACTTTACATTCGAACTTTGAGTTGTTTAGATTTTTCGAGTTTGAAGATAAGTCATGAAATCTGAGTTCGGGCATGACAACAAGGTAAAAGCAATGACTTCTGAAAAAGAGACAAACAAGAACTAATTTTTCTGTTTGTCATTCGTAGTATTTTTGCTGAAATTCTCTGTATGTCTAAACTGCTTTTGTCCTAATGAAACCTTATAAAATCTAAACTTCAAACTCTCGGAAGAAAAATCAAACAATAACAATATATAAAGAAACTTTAGGCTCAATATAATTAAGAAATAAGTAAATTTTGGTCGACCGATACGGGGTCCTTCTTATATGAGATGCAAATATAGCATCCTGTAGGATTTTAAGGATTGAAATCTCAATCCAAAAACTCACTTGTAAAA
>QVOB01022815.1:0-20739 GCA_014839585.1 Pseudomyrmex concolor
CTTTATACTTTTATGAATAAATTTTGTATATCAACTTTTTTTTAAGATAATTAAGTTACATTTAATTTAGTGTTTGTTTGATTACGCAACATCATTTCTCGAAAATTACAACATCTCGTTTAATCACTTTCCTCGGTGGGATTAACTCGATATTTGGCGGAGAGATTGTTACGGAAATTATACATCGCTTGAATCGGAAAGAAAACACGAGCTGCCTCTCTCGTATTGGTCGGCGCGCAATATCATTTTTTTATTTCACGTTGTGGCAAAGTTACCTTATCGCGCGCGATAAGGAGGGCACGAGCGAGTCGCTCTATTCCAACGCGGTGCTCTTATCGGTTCAATGCATTTTCACCGATTGAATTCCCTTTTGATGGTGGCACGTGAATTTTTTTTTTTTTCTCTCCACAAAACTCTCACGAGAGAGAGAAAGATCCGGGCGAAAATCTCTGTACCGGACCGGGTAATTCTACACCGTGAATGGGATGAAAACAACGGCTCGTCTATGCCCGCTTGCCCACGACGAGGACAACGACGTCTTGTGTTACGTTTCATTGTGCCCCCGTGGAAGCGCCCAGATAATCGAGCGTGTCGTGGCAACGTAAACGAAACCCGCCCGAGTTCTTCTTCAACGTGTCCGAAAATTTCTTAGGCTTCGTCCCGACCGGATGTGTGTGAGAAAAGCCGATCTGGCGCGCAGAGCGGCGATGTGTTCGAGGATCTGAACTTGTTTACGAGACGAAATCGCGAAGATGTGCGAAGAGTTGCGAGAGTGGTTTGAAAACAAAAAACAAAATGAAATTATTTCCGACATAGAATATTTCCGCTCGTTAAATTCGTTCCATCAACATCCGAACATCCTGTGTTTCTCTCGCTCGAGCAGACACAGTGCGTTCTCATGCGTCTGGAATCGAGAAAATTGTTGCTTAACATCACTCTGACCCTGAAAGCGGAAAGAAAACTTATCTTCACGCCTGCCAGGCGTGAAGATCGTCATTATATAAACGTTCCTCTCTCTCTCTCTCTCTCTCTCTCTCCACCAGTCACGCACAATGACAGACGTCATTCTACAGGATAACTGCTGTAAATCATCACGAAGCGGACGTTCAAGTTGACAATTTAAGGAGGCGCGACGGAGATGTTCTTCTCTGACCACTCCAATTTGTTGCATGCGAACACAATACGCGCATTCTTGTTCAATAATGATTCAAACACGTTTCTTGTGCCGCGCGCGCGCATGTTGCGGCATTTTGTGTTTCAATTGCCTCGTTTCCTCCGGACGTCGAGTCAAATGTATTGCGAATAAAGCTATTACTCATCAATTCTTCAACGTATCAATACCGTCGCGCGATCGAGTTACACACGTACATACGTCTATTGCGATTCGCGTCGTTTGCGAACGCGCCGTTTCTCGTGCGACAAATTCGCGTGTTCCCCCGCGCGAAAATCGATGTATTGCACGAACGTGTCGCAAACAATGGAAGACACTTGATCAATCGGATGGGATTTTTACGTCGCGACGTAACACAAGCGTGTAATATTCGCCCGCTCGCTGCGGGATGCACAACCTGGTCCATTCACCCTGCATCTCCTATCCGCTCTATTATCCACTTGGATCCCGGCCATCCCCGCGGTTCTACTTTCGTCCGCGTCGTATAATCGTAAAATAAATCATATAATCGGATAACAAGAGAGAAAGAGAGAGAGAGAGAGAGAGAGAGAGCTGCCTCTTCGCAACCCGAGCTGCGCGATAACTCGATCTCTCGGAGCGAGCGGTCTCTTGCGCGGCTACATCAGCACAGCTGATTCGATATATGGACATATCGACCACCCACAATCTGTCTGTTCGTGGCGGACCGATTCACACGAGCAAAACCTCGGAGAGAAAATATTTATGTTGATATTTATGTCGTTGTCGGCGCTGAAAACATCAATTCGATTCTTCTTCGAGGGACAAAGATCATCTAATTTAATCTCATCGTTTTTTTTATATAATTGAAATTAATTTACTTCTGGTTGATTAGATTCTAACGTCAAACTTTAAGTAAATTTAAAATTACATTTACTTTTGTCTGAAGAGATACATAATTTATTATTATTATTTTTTTTTTAAGATTTAATTTAACAAACGCGAATATATACATTTGTTCTTGAATAATTATTCGACGAAGTGTCTACAGTAATAAAAAGTTGATTTTAAATCGAGATTCCATCGACTGCGCGCGAGACAAGATATGAAATAAAGTCGTAAGATATGCAAAGAAATGCCCATCTTCATCGATGTGTCTGAAACTCTTTTACCGGTCACAACTAGCTTGGGCCAATAATTACCGCCTTGGACTCAATACGAACCGCGTCTCTCTATCGGCGATTAACGGGCGGTTGCCTGCCGTTATCATTATCACGCACCGCGCGCGTCTCCCCAAAAAAAAAGAAAATAAAGCGCATCGACCCGTTATCAATATTACGGCGATTGGTCGGTCGTTGACACAAGAATTTCCCGTTACTCTCAAGAAAACCGGATATTTGACTCGTTATATAATCCGAAGAACTTAATAAAAATTCTGTCCGCGCAAGATGCGCGTTAAATTGCAAAAATGCAAAATAAAGTTGAAAAAATCTCTTTCTCGAAATTACGCGCGTCACGCGAAGTAATTCCTTCGTATTTTCCTTTTTATCGGGTCGCTATAAATTATTACAGCGATGCACACACACACACACACACACACACACACATAAGCACACACGCCCCGTTTATTTTGGGATAAAGAAACACGCCGCGATGCAAAATTAAATACTCCGGTTTATATCTCTCCTGATTTTCACGCGATCTTTGAACGCCGCGATTTTTTTTTTTCTTTCGTTTTAAATGCGCGCATATATTCTCTATCTCGGCAGTCAACATTTTACATTATCACGAATGTGCCGCGTCAGAGAGAACGCGTCTTGACGCTCCAGATTCCTATTCGTCGGCAGAAGCAATCCCGCCGTTTTACGTCTGACCCGCATTCCTGACGAGCAGCCTGAAATCTCGATCTCCGCCCGTGTGTGTGCGTCCCCGTCTCTTCTTCCGCGTTGACGTGAGCAGCAAGTAAGTTCAAGAATCTGTTCATCACGCTTTAGCTTCGCGATAATTTTTTTGGCGAAATATTTTCCGATGTTCTTTTCGCGCAAAAGGCGACGCGAAAATATTGTTACGCGATTCATCAAAAAGCGTCGTGTTTAAAGTTGCCAGACGATGATTGCGTACATTTGTCGCAAATTTATTATCCGTAGATGGTTTTAGAGTCGATGATGATTCGAGTTCTTTAATACGCAAATAATCTCAAAATATTTTTATTTTATTTTGATATCATTAGTTTGACATAGTCAAACTAATTTATGTCAGATGTTTTTTTGTTTTGTTTAAATTTGTGTTAATAAATTTTTTGCAAGTACATTCAAACCTTTGTTATGTCACATGTAAAATAAATTGTCAATTATATTATTTTTCTTATAAAACTAGTAGCACAATCTTTATTAGTAACGAGTATAAAGAGTTAGACTATTCGAGAGATAGCGAAGAATTATTAGACTGTTTACGCAGGACGAGTCAATATTTTAAAATTTCCAGAAAGATTGAAGAGCGGTGGAAAATATATTGAATTACGACCTATATATACGCATATTCCGTTAAGTGTGTTTGCGCGTCTTTCGCAATAAACTCTTATATTCGTAACGTTGCAATTACGCTTTGTTTTTTGTCCGGGCGCATCTCAACTCCCTGGCATCGTTCACAATAAAACCCTTATCAAAATAAAGCCTCTGTCACGCGCCATATATCCTGGTTGATTTACACCAAGTTGACGTAGTACCGGAAAAACAACATTGCAACGCGCGAATCTCTTTATGTAACAATTGTCAAGCGCAAACAGATATCGAAAAGAAATCGTGTGCAATGCCAGGTAGGCGCGCGAAATCGTTTGTTTATCAGACGACAAAAAGATACTGAATTATTCTGATTACGTACGTATATAAAATGATCGAGATGTTACGTAATTATCATTACGAAGCTAAACGCATTCTGGTGCCATTCGAAGTGTCAAACTTTGCAAACACGTTGCGACGCATATTTTTTTTCAAGGTCTCTTCTATCATAAAGAAACTTCAACAACTGTACTGCACACGTTATCAGGATGTTTTCCTCAAAATAGAAGATTATATTGTTATTAAAAAAACTCAATATTTTTTAATTTTTTACCGAGATGTAATGTGTTTTTTTACACAAATGCAATCAGACCGCGTAAAATTGCAAACACAACCACCGCTCGTATATTTTAATTAGATAGCACCTTCTTGGTGTTGCAACAAACCTCGTTGCAATCAACTTATCCGAAGCCTTCGATTCGCACTACAACGGATCAGAAAAGCGTCGATTGAGTTTGTCACGCGCTATTGCGGGGATTACCTTGAAACTCGATTTTGCCGAATCGAGTGACAGCCGCTCGATCTCGGGATATATGACCGCACACGTTACCGTGTCATTGGCACAAATAGTCGCGCGAAATTTCGTCCTCGCCCCGACAAAAAAAAACCGAAAATTCACGCTCTGGCAATAACTTTCTTTTTTATCGGCGATCAATCAATGACGTGATTGCGTCTGAACATATGCCGCAATCGTTTTTTCACGGACAAGATAAGGGTCATTATTACATTCGCGCAGGAATTCTAATCGAGGCGGTGAGCGCGTGAATTTTCCATAAATTATTGAATAAATAGGTTGTGCATTTTGTGCGTGTCGAAAGAACGCACGCATAATTTAAATCGTCAAGTCGATCGACAATCGCGAAACGGCTCGCGATTATCGCGCTTTTCATTTCATTTAGTCGATCGAATGCCCGAACAGGTGAATAATCGCGACTTCTGATCTTTTGACACACATAGGTACTAGACGTGTAATTCGAGCAAAACGTATTTACGTGCATGTGTGATGATTCCTCGGTGAACAGGAATTGACCGTCGTCCGATTCGTCGCCTTCCTCGCTGGCGAATATGCCGCCGGCACTCTTCTTCCGGACTGGACTGAAACATTGCGCAACACAACAACGCGCATCGTGTAATGAAACGATATTACGTGCATGTAACGATGTTACGTGTATATTAGAATTGTGGGGCTTAACAAGAAGAATCGCGTATTTTCAATTAGCGTAAAAATTTCAATCAAAGTGCACGAGAGAAAATTAATTGCGCGCTTTTGTTTGAAGTCCGAATGGGATCGCATTGAAATAATAGAGCCGCAAGATTTCAATGACTTTGATGCAATATATTCTATCATATTTCTGACGCTCATTATCAGACACATTCATTCGTTATCAGCGAAATTGTACATTCAACAATTTTATTATCTGAATAGGTTTCAATCGTTCAATATCGTTGATTTCACGATCAAAATTTTTTTGGGAGTGAGAGGGGACTTTAACACGCATTGTGACGACAATCATCGATAATTGTCATCCCGCTGAGATGTTTAATAAAGTTGGGAACAACGGAAGCAACAAGTACACAGTTTAATTAAAGCAGAATCGGCCAATGAGGACGCTCGAAATTCGAAGGAGTGTCAATATACGGGCGCCACTTAACGTGGCGAACATTGAATTCATCTAAAGATGTGTCATCACCGACCGCCAAGAGCGATCACACGCGTCCGTGTATGTGTGTGTAATCGCAATCTAATAACAGCCAATATACACGTACATGATCGAATATATCGTATTATATTCGCGACCGAATTCAGAGGGGCAGGCTATTCTTCTGTTCCCACTTCTGCGAGTTCACTGGCATTAGTCACCAGTTTCAGTGCAGTCTCTTAAAGGAATGTAACGCGCATCTTCACTCCGATTTCTCCGTAGTGTTGCGAAGAGTTCGAGCTGCGTGGTGATGTACGACAGTGTGGTACGACGCGATTAATTATCTCATTTTACATGCGAGATTAAGAAACGCGAGTGAAATATAATTTCGCGCTGCGGTCAATCGAGAAGCATCGATCGACAATCGTTGTTGTTAATTTGTTTTTGTGTTACAAAGCGATATTTTTTATTAAAGCGAAGTGTACGGGAAAAATTTTGTACTTTTGACAACACGGCGTCATGCTTTGATAATCGCACACGTTCTGCAGCTAATTCGAGTATCGAAAATATAACTTATCATCGAGCAATACGATCGGCAACAGATTTTCGAAACTGCGTTGGGCAATCGTAATCTCGTATACAGTACGTCAACGCGTGAACGATAAGAGATCGACTTCTTTCGAACGAATAAATAAATTATCTAATTGGTTTGATATAAAATGAATTTCGAACACTGTGGCATGCCGGAATAAAAGACTTTCTTGTGACACGAGCGATTAAATAACGAAATTGCAAATATTTTACGAACGTTTATATAACTTATGCCATTGTTGACGTGTTATCAAATTTACATTATTGTTCATTGTGTTTGTATTATATCCGTGTATTTATATTTCGGAAGAAACATAATTTTATATTATTTATTTCGATTTCTTTTTTTTTTTAATATTCAAAATCTGATCAACACAAATGGCAAATTAATATGAATATAACAGCGCTGTGATTCTTTATTTTTGCGAACTGTTGCATTTCAGATTATTTTATGTCTCAATACCGAGATACTGAGAAATTTTTTCTCGGTTTATCAATAATAATAATTTTTAAATATTCGAATTATAGCTGCGCCATAAGCAATCCTGCTCTGATCGCACGAGATCGCGCGGCTTTTCTCTGTTAATGATTTTATAACGACGTTCGTGGTCATAGCTGACAGATAACGCGGTCTCATTTGTTCTCGAACAGTTGCATTTATTTCCGATTGGAATCTACTCATTTGAGTAAATTCGCGCGTGAAAAGTCGAGCGCACCGACTCGCGCGCGCAACACGGTGTTGCCGTCAATTTCGTCAAGAATCACGCACGTTCTCTCACGAGGAAAGTTCAGTTCAAAGAATTAATCGGTCTCTCTCGCAGATTCAAAGTCGATAGAGAGAACCCATTCCCTTTCAGTTTTGCCGTGACATTAACAGTGGCGCCAGTTCGCTCTCTCACGTTTGCGATAGAGACGGAATGCACCGATCGATCAAACCGATCGCCGTTGGAGTCATCCGTTTTGTGTCTGTTCGCGCTGTTGCGATCGAGTGAATGTTGCTTTGCCGAAAGTGACGTGGTGGTCTTCTTCTCCCGCACGCGCGGCTTTTATCTCGCTACATTACGCTTCCATTAGCGAGATTAAAAAGTTTGACTCGCGTCCGAAAGCAAGTAGGTAAATGGACTCGCGACCATGAATATGAAACCGTTGTTGGATGTAGAATTTTACTTGTGAAGAAATCGGGACATCGATATTTCTAACAGATTGGGAAAATTCGCCTACTGCGTTCTATCCCTAAAAAAAGCATCACTTATCAATTTACTCTTCCATCAAAAAACGTATTGCGCATCAGTTTATTCCCCTTCATCGAGCCGAGATGTGATTTGCAATGTAGATTTAAAAGACTTCTCCTAAGCGAAGCCAAATCTTATTATCTTCGAAGATTTATTCGGTCGACGTGAGCCAATCTGCTGGGTGTTCGTGCGACAGTACATTTTTTTTTCTTTATTTAAACATGCAGATTACACGTAATAATTTAAATCGAATTTTTTTTGAAGATCCATCTGTGCTTGGATCGCATATGGATGAAATATTTTTGAATATTTTTTTTTTTTTAATTCAAACATATATTATCAAATACATATATAATTTGAATTCAATTCGAGAATTCATTCAGAATGCTTTGCATATCACACGTAGGTGAAATATTCAAAAGTATTTTGATTATTAAAATACTGAGCATTCTGAACGAATTTTTGAATTGAATTTAATTAAATAATTAATAATAGTTTAAATAAACAAAAAAAAGTACGCGAACACGTGTTGGCTCATTGACCGAATAAATCCTCATTGTTTTTGGTATGAGCTGAAATTTTTGTTCGTATTTTCATTATAAATGTATGTATAGAAGATCGATAAACAACTCTGTCTTTGTGTGCGTATAACACACCATTGTAGATCACGCATAATATTATCAGGTGTATTAAGCTTGCGATACGCACACAAACTAAATTGTAAAATAAATTACAAATGACAAGTTGCTTAAAAATAAAAAATTCGCAAGGATATTTTTTTTTTTCAGCGACGATATAAATTTGTCGATAAAAAGTACATTACAAAATAATCCCAAGTCGCTCGAAGCTTACGCACAAATCTCTTCTTTCAGCGGAAACATATGCGGGACGTATCTCTCGAGGATTGCGATTAGCGATTTAAAACAGCCGTGACGACGGAGGAGAGCAAAGCCTTTCCAGCTTGAAGAACAACCGAAATGGCGAGCGTGGATACGAATCTCGAAGAGCTCATGTCCCACTTGGGAGAATTCGGCAAGTATCAAGCCCGGCAATACGTTCTGCACATACTCGCCGCTCTTACGGCCGGGCTGCACATGTTAAGTTTACTGACAGTCGGGGCAGTGCCGGCGCATCGCTGCGAAATTCCGGAAGCAAATGTTTCCTACGCTTTGACCTCTTCCGCCGATCCGCTCAACTCGACCGCCAGCGACTGGCGAAACGCGTCGATCCTCTTGCAAGATCTACCGCGCAGGATCGACAGTTGTCATTATCTGGACCGCGACAATGTCACCCGGGAATGTACATCTTGGACGTACGACACGACGCACTTTCAGTCGTCGCGCGGAATGGAATGGGACTTCGTGTGCTCGCGACGATGGATGGGCGCAGCGGCGCAGTCCTCGTACATGTTCGGGGTGTTTGTGGGTGCGGTTACTCTGGGTAGCATGGCGGACACTTACGGGCGAAAGATCATATTTTACGTATCCGCGATGGCTCAGCTGGTACTCGGCGTGTCGGTTGCGCTGGTGAACAATTTCTACGTCTTCTTGGCGTTCCGCTTCCTGTACGGAATCTTCGGCTCCGCTGGCTCGTACATAACCGGCTTCGTTCTGACGATGGAGCTGGTCGGACCGACCAAAAGAACAGTCTGCGGCGTGTTGTTCCAGTTGGTCTTCGCCGCGGGCTTCATGCTGGTGGCCGTATGGGGCGCCGTGATCAAGGATCGCATGTGGCTGCAGATTATATACGGCACGCACAGTGCGATTCTGCTGGGCCACTGGTGGCTGATGGACGAGTCGCCCAGGTGGTTGTGGGCCCACGGTCGCGCCGCCGAGGCGATCGTCATCGTGCAGAAAGGTCTGAAGATCAACGGCAGCAACGTGCAGGTGGACGCCGCGAAACTGATCAGTCAATCGAAGGTGCAGCAACAAACTAAGGAAGAGAAGTCGTACGGCGCGCTGGATCTCTTCCGAACGCCGAATCTCCGCAAGAAGAGTCTCAACATCTGTCTCAACTGGTTCGCCAACTCGATCGCGTACTACGGACTGGCTCTTAACACCGGCAATCTCGTCGGCAATCCGTTCTTCATGCTATTCCTCAGCGGCTTGCTGGAGCTACCGGCTTACATCTTCATCATCTTCACCATGGACCGCGCCGGCAGGCGTTGTCTGGTCAGTTCGTTTCTGATAATCGGCGGAGCGTGTTGCGTCTGTGCCGCCGGTATGACCGGTGCGACCGGCAACTTCGCGGCCGTCGCCACGATCACGATCGTGCTCGTGGGCAAAGCCTGCGTCGCCGGTTCGTTCGCCGTCGTCTACAATTACACCGCCGAGCTATTTCCCACAGTGGTGAGGAACACGGCGCTGGGTATCGGTTCGATGTGCGCGCGTCTCAGCGGCGCGCTCACACCCATCATCTTTCTGCTCGATTCTTTGGATGCGCGCGTGCCCGCCGCGGTCTTCGGCCTAGTCGCTCTCGTGGCCGGTTTTCTCGCGCTCTACCTGCCGGAAACGCTGAACGAACCGATGCCGGAGACCATCGAGGACGGGGAGAACTTCGGCAAGGGCGATACTTGCTTCACCACCTGCATAAGCGCCAAGTCCGAAACCGCTAGCGTCGCGATGGAGCAGATACCCGACGAGCGAGAGGAAAAGGAGAAGTTGAATAACGTGTAATTCGCTTTGCGTGCGTATGACATTCACCAAGTGCCTTCGAGTACTTAGTACCGATACAGTGATTAGTAAGTACGTACTACTTTAGCATGGCGTAATTTGAAATGTAATTAGGTAATGTATATACTATAATTAGAGAGAAAGAGAGAGAGAAAGAGAGAGAAAGTGCAGTTACATACGTAAAAAATTTTTACAAGCTGCCTAGTGAATAAAAATGATATTGTATAAGTAGATTATTGATGGAAGGCTAACTTCTTAGATTTTAATCGGTCACGTTAACTTTTTTAAGTTTTTGAAAAAACGGCCGGGCACAAGTGCATTGCGAAAATGATCGTGAAACGAATATGACGATATTATATCGAGCTTTAGCGTTTCGTAATTTACCGAATGTATTTTATTTTATGGATGCGCAATTTCATTCAAAACAAAATGCTGTAATCCACGTGTCACGATATATACATATATATGTGCGTGGGCTGCGAAGTCAGCAACGTCAAGTTTTCCCGCGCGTTGTACCTCCCTGTTGATTATAAAAATAACCGAGCGACGCGGCGCAATGTAGATTACGCTTCTCCTTTGACACAATAATTTCGACTGATGTCAATGTTTCAACACACACGAGCGATCGATACACGAGCTTTTATGCGAGAAAATTGTACCGCTTTATGCGCGACGAGCAGTCATAACGCGCTCGCGCTCCGATACGCCAAATTCCACACGTGCGTGACATCCTCAATGGCGGAATAAATATATATTGTGCAGCCCACTGGGGTGCAATTTGAAACTCCGTTCGAACCGCATCGAACAATATTCGAAAATATAAATTACGCGAGTGCGACTGTTTCGTAAATTACTTGTTAATTATCTGCTTATAGCTTTTAATCAACACGTGAAGTTCCTGTTTCCTTCATCTCCACACACAAAACTGTGTCAATCTAATTAATAGTAAACTAACAACACTCTCTCTAGATATCATTAATGAGAGATTATTTGAACGTATGAAAGTTTTAAGGAAAGTGCAATCAGCGAAGTACACACACACACACACACTTGTTCTCCGATTCGCGTGTATTCAAAACATGTACGTGTGAACGGGGGTGAGTCGTAGAAAGGTTTTTGATAAGCTGAGAATACAAGAGAGAAAAGAGAAGAGAGAGAGAGAGAGAGAGAGAGAACGTGTGGAAAATAAGACTACGCGAAATTGTGGAGCCACACCTTGTTCCTAGCTAGAACGTAAATCCGACCCTGATAATCGGGCACTCACCTGCGTTATCGAGCGTGCCCAGGTCCATGCGCGAGGGATGCTGGAGCTGGATGCGAGACGGGAGTACACGATAGCAAGGAGCGCGCGTCGCCGACTGAACTCCCGTTCCGCTCTCGTCCATTAAATCGCGGAAAGCGTTGCACCAGCGCGCGCAACCCCATTCAAACGCGGCTACGTACGATCATTTACCAGATATTTGATCTCTCCCATGAAATGGAATTGGATCGCGCGAGGCATCCTAATGCGTATCTCCGTGCTCCGAGATTGCGTCCAATTACTACGTAGAAGGTTGGAAAATTGAGAAGAGGGAGAGAAAGTCGAACCCTCGATCAATAAAGATCGAGTAGATGTGCAATTAGTTCAAATTACCACGCGTAAAACAGCTGGACGTATCCTAATTACGTATTCTAGGTGATACGTTCACACAGACAGTGGAGGGCACGTTTAATGCGCTTTAATTAGTAAAATTAGACGTTCGTTAAGTAAAATAAAAAAAAAAAAAAAAAAAAAAATTATAACCACTTTTAAAACCAATTATAAGACTATCTTAATTCTCCTGCTTTAACTACAAAAGCAATTGTGATAATCCCAATAATAATTTTAAGAGTATAGTTTTTACAAAAAATAAATAAAATAAAGTACAACGAATTTCAAACAGTTGGTTTTTTTAATTGATAGTTAGAATTAAAATTACTTAAGCGAAGATCACTCTAAATCACTTTAGATAAGTTTTTTCAAAAAATTTTCTAAAAGAATTTCAAACTGTAAGATTATACAGATTTTAGATTTATTTTCAATTTTTTTCTTTATCGTTTGTTTTCCCTAACATTTGGCAAGAATTCTTGCTTCATCTTTCGTGGTTTCAAGGTAAGACTCGACATGCAATGATACTTCTATCGACTTCGTTGCATAATTACTCTAATGACAAATTCTGTCAAAACCCGATCGTCGTTAAAAAGTAGTAATTTGCGTGTGTAATCGGCAGCAATTTGCCGCCGACATTGTGTTTCTCGCTTATATAAAATAGAAAAATGTCCGAGTTCAACACATCATCGGGTGTATTTACAGCAATTTTATTTTATTTCGAACATTGTGTGATAAAATATATATATATCGCGTACATTATCTTATCTACAAGATTGATTGATCGTAATAATTTTACATCAATTTTTGATTGTCGATTTTCTTGCGAAGATTACGACGACACTGAATCGCGCGCATTATTTAGCAGTTTACGTTATTACGTACGCCACAGAATAATGCGCGAATATATCGAAAGATGCGCTTGGAGAAACGCAGTCATCGTAGCAGTGTCTCGATTCTTGAGCAACTTCCGCATATCGTCGATAAACGAAAGTTTTTTTAGATTTGTAGATTTTCGCAAAAAAATCAAAGTTTTTCAAAAAAGAATCGAGATGAAACCCAACGCGATGTGTTCGACGACGAGCTTATCGACCACACGACCATGTCCACCGTGTTATTATATAGGTAATTAATGGAATGAATACAATGCGCAAGTGGCAGCAGCAGTAGCTAATTTGCTGAATCACATATATATATATATATATATTTTTTTTTATACTTCCTTTTCAGTTTTTTTTTTGTAACACTCTCCTCCTTCTGTGTATAACAATCTGAAGTTGTTTGAGATTTTTTTTTTTATAAACTTTTATATTTTATAAGACACATGTTAAAATGATTAAGACAAAATTGACGTGTCATACGTATTTCACGTATTTTCTCGAATTAAAAATAATTGAAATTCCTGATGAAAATATCCGAGACAAACATAAAACCAAGGAAAAACAATTTATACTAGTGATGTAGTATGTTTAAAGCCGAGTTGCGCCAATTAGTTTTACGTTGACTTTGCTGTTTGATTGACAAAGTCGCGTAAAATCTATTATATTTATCGAGTTTTTTTTTTTTTTTTAATACGTTTACAATAGTAAACATTAATTATATGTTAATTATCATGTAAGATCGTACAAGTAATGTTTTATACAACGCACGCGCCGGTTTCTCGCCGGACGCCGGTTTCGTTATTCTAAGTTGTAAAACGGTAAGAAAAATATTGTTTGAAACTGTTATTGCAATTATCTTGTGCACATACTTGGCTGATATATGAACACGTAATCTGTACGTAAAAGTACTGAAGGAGGCACATTGCCAAGCTCGCTTGAAACAATCCACATGTACCACGGCGATTTGATTCTTCTTCTTCTGTACTTCATCAGGCAAGAAGACACGGCCTAACGTCTATATATGTACAAAAATATTTAATACAAAGAGGAGTTTTTCTTTCGCGCGCAAATATTCAATAAGTATACATCTAACAATTATTGCTGTGGACTAGCGGCGGCTTATTATTCTTCGTCATCTTTTTCGTCCAGAATACTCTTGAAGCAAAACGGTTGGAAAGGATATCCCAAACCCTCGTAAAACTTGCTCATAAACTCGACCCTGAAATACAAAGCGCGCAGACCGAAGATAAAAAAAAACGTGTTAATTAATGGAGAATATTAATTAAATAAGAGAAAACCGATGTGGGAGAAAAAATTTTAAAATTAATATTAATTAAAATTAAATTAAATACAATTATAAAATTATTATATTAAAACTTAAAATAATTATAAAATTAATATTAAATTTTAAAATATTAAAAGAAGATAGTGCAGGACGCGAAGAAAACGAGAGTTTTATGTATTTACTAATTGAAAAAAAAAATCGTACGTACCAGTGAAGTCGAAGCGTGTGAAGAAACGCTGAGAGGCCTTCCATCATGACGAGAATGACGATGGTGAAGAAGGCCCAAGCGGCGAAACATACAAAAAGCATGACGCTTTTGTAGAACTCGCCCTCCTCGGCGGCTAATCCCATATGCATCAGCCTGCCCCAAAGCACCTCGGACAGCTGAGAATGAGCTAACGACAATGCCCACAACCGCAAATAAGACGCGGTATGCGAGACTGTGGAGAGAACGTACTCTATAGTGTGAATGATCTGATGGATCATCATCTCGCTGAAGCTGTCGTCCTCGTGGCCGTGGCCGCCCGTGTCGTCCTTGCTTGTACTCGGACTCGAGAGTCCCTGAGTTTGCATCTCTATTTCCTGAGTATTTCCGTTGCTCTGAATAAAACAGTCAGCGTTGTAATATTTGTATAAATAATAATAACACAGAGATGATAATAATTTAACACGAGCCCAAGAAAATGTACTGCAAAGTCTCTTGCCCCTCGAACATATACTCGGAACAACCCTCCGGTGGTTTCGTGTGTTTGAAAAGCATCATGTTGATGAACGTAATCAGTACCGATGGCGCGCAACCCGGTTTCAGTTGCAATTCTGCATCACAGCACATTGTATTACGTTAGCGAGACGTTGTGCAGTTACGTGTGAGGTGATAAGGACGAATTATATTTATTTAAAAAAAATTGAAAGTAAATCATTAACCACTTGACTTACGAGAAAATCGTTCGAAATGCTTACCATCGGACGAGGCGTTGTAGATGACCCACTTAATGAACATCAGAACGGTCATATAAGCGAACAGCAAGACAAGGAAGAGCAGTTGCGGCAAAAATTCAAGGAAGAAACTGGAATATCTCTTGAAGTGCCTGAACAATTGCAATTTCTGATGTGACGATTTTATACACGAACTTATATGTATATCGAAGAGCGTTTCGCGAACCGCGAGCGAAAAAAAATACCGTTACATCGAAAAAAATACTGTTCAAATATTATTAATTACAGTAAATAATTATATTTTTTTAATAAAATAAATGTGAGATTGTTTGTGACCTAGTTCGCTTTTTATTTTCTTACTTGTTTCGTCGAACTTTTTAAAAGTTTTTTTTCCGACATCGCATTTTTGCGACGCATATAATTGCGACGTATTATATTCTTCGAACAAATCTTACCAGATATTGACGAGGTTCATGCACACGCCGAAGATCATGTGCACGACGCCGAAGATGATGGACAGCTTCATCTTGAACGAGTTCTGAAATACAATCTTGTTGCTAGCGAGCGCCCAGACCGGGTCTACACCCAGGACATAGGGAGTTTGCAGATAGTTACCGGCACTCTCCTCCGGCAGCAAATCCAACTTCGGGTTATCCCTTGCATAAGTAAAATTGACATTTGCCCGCCAACTTGATCCGAATATGTTAAGCGATTTCGCGAACACGTCGTTGTAGATCAAACCGCTGTAGATGGAGAAGAAACCCATGAGCAGAATGATGTAACGACCGCCGAAGAACAGATTCCAGATCTCGTTGTCCGATTTCTGAGCGATGAATTTCTTCTCCCACAGCACCATGGCCGCGCCGAACAGCGTCATTATCAGTCCTAATCCAAACGTGCAAGACATGTCCCGATAACGATAACAATGCGACATATTGTACATTCTACCTGTTACCGTAATTTTATTTATTTGAAATTTTAATTTTAACTTTATTTAAAAACAAAACAATTATAATTTCAAACAAAACTTTAATTTTATTTGAAATTGTGAATTTTACTTGAACGTTTTATCTCATCTGAACTTATTAATTTGTTTTTTTTTTTTTTGTTATAATAAAAGAACTGTCGTGTCACTTGTTGTTTGTTTCACATTATCGTATGCTCGTTCACTCACCGTGGCCGGCGTCGCCAAACATGACGCCAAACAAAAATGGAAACGTAATGATGGTATAAAGCGCCGGATTGGCCTCGCGATACGACGCCACCCCGTACGCATCGATCAGATTTTGAAAACCTCTCGTAAATTTGTTCGTTCTGTTGAACGTCGGAGGATTTTCGTCCGTGTGGATCACGTTGAGGAAAGCCGGCATGGAGCTTCCGACTTGCCGCTAAAAAGAACAGGTTTCCACGTTTCTTGTTCAATTTTGTTTTTTCAGTCTTATTATTTATTCATCTTTGAAATATGTAAAAACTAGATGAAAAATGTTTACAGCTCGTGCTGCAAATTCACGAATCGTTTGTAAACGAATATACCGACCGATCCTTCTGTAAGGCAAGCTTGCACGACTGCGAGATCGGCAATAGGCACCCAACATTCTCCGATGAGGCATTTTTTTGACACGTCCATGTTGAACAGATTCATCGTGTGGTAAATGGCCTTCATTTTTCGCACCATAATGCTCCAATTCGGCAGTTCTTTCGCCACGTTGTGCAGAACGCGTTGGCGATGATCTTGCGTCTGGCTCAACACCTTTGGCAGACACGATAATACGATTTGCGCGTGACAAATATATTGAAAATAAAACAACACGATTTTACATTGTTAAAATATTCAATAAAAAAGTTAAATAAAACCATATTAAATTTTTTTACGGCATCTCTCTTTTAACTTAGCGATCTCACCAGTTTAAAATCCTCCAGCCGCGTTCTCACGTCCTTGAGCATCTCCTGACGTTCCGCACTACTGGTCGGACATGGATAGAGCGAGGCGTGGAAGCCGGTGCAGACTTTCTTGATGCGATTCTTCAACTGTTCCCCTTGGAAAAATGCTACAAAAGCCGTTTTGTAGATTTCGTTTCCCTGAAAATATTTGGCGAGGAAAAAAAAAATCAGGCGCGTGTCAGCGAACGTCACCCTAACTTCGAAATCAAAAATCGACGAAACTTTGCAATAAACGCGTGTAACAAAAAAGAAGACTAACCGTAGCGGGATCTTCGAGCGGTTCGTCAAGTTCGGACTGTCGGAGAAACACGTTCCCGCGAGATATGCGCCACAACATCCTCTCAAAGGCCGGAACACGTTCGCGATTTATCACCCCGCCGACGAACCTGCAAGAAAACAGACATGGTCTCGCAACGCGCGCATTTTTTACGTATTATTATTATTATATTTAACAGACGTGAAAAAAGAGAGAGAGAGACAGAGAGGTGTAAGCCACAGCTTATCTTTGAGCAACGACGATGACTTACTCCAGACGTCCGCGAATCGAGGCGACTGGGTTGTTCTGGGGTTCCTCGCTAATGAGTGCCTTGGTGATCGAATCGTTGGCCTCTTCCTGTTGATATAGAAGAAGAAGATACGAATCTTGATTCTTCGACAAAACCGTAACATCGATTACACGAAGGAGAGGACGGCGCTACGAGCAAAAGCTGCTGAACTACTTTAGGTACCTCCGTGAAGAACACTTGCGTCTTTTCGAGCACGTGCTGTAATTCCGTTAGTTCGAGATAGCTGCTCTTCAGGTTCACCGCGTTCTGGCTCAGCTCTAGTATGTCGTTCTCCGTTTTCTCGAGATGCGCCTGTTGTTTGCGTGACAAGAAAAAAAAATTGATGACCATTGAGTCCAATTGAAAAATAAAATGCCAAGAAAAATCATCGCCGAGATGTCAGTAGTCTAGTCTTTTTCTTATTTTACCTCGAGATTGATAATCTCACGCGGATTAGGCGCGCGTGGTAGTTCCGTGAGATTATCTAAAATGGGCACGTCGTCCTTCCTCACCTCCGCCTCGATGTATCGAAGTTTGCGCTCCATTTCGTCGCATCGTCGTACCTCGCTGACGAATTTCCGTTGAAAATAATTCACGTCGCTGTTTAGCTGAACAAGAAAGATATACGTCGCGGATTTAAATGCAGCGCTCTCTCATTCGGGAATATCGTCAAGAAGAAAATTATTGCTCTCGTTAGCAGCCGTGGATTCGTTAAGCCAAATGAGACGGGCGACGTAGATTAAAACGTCTAATTCGACTTACATCACGAAATTGCACCGTGCCGGTTTCTCCAAGTTCAGAAACGGAAAGATAAGCCGTTTCTGGATGAATGAACAGCTGGCAGAGAGCCATTTCCGCGCTCCTGAACATCGCCCCCATCGTCGAAGCGCGACTTGATTCTTACCCTGCGGCAACGAGAAAGAAACAATTTCTTAACGATCGCAGGCGAGCGTGTGAAACAAGAAATTGCGAGAAACCGCAACATTATTTTTCTACTCTTCTAATAAAATTTAATTGTAAAATGACAATTTTTGTTGCCGTTCTGCGAAATTCCGTTGAACGGAATCTTAAAGATAAAAACTAATATCGTTCAGATGTAAAAAAAAATGTTATTTATCATTATTTATATTATATTTCTTTAACACAATTTTATCTTTTCGTTAAAAAAAAAAATCTACACATAGAAAAGAAATGCGAAAATCTATGAAAAAATAATGGCGTACGTTATCGACAAATCTTAATTAACAGAAGTTACGACAATCGCTCGATTTAGAGAGTAAACATTGACATTAGATAAGACAATTGTCTCTTGGAAAGAGAGAGAGAGAGAGAGTAAGAGAAACACGTGTATCTTTATGACACGTCGAGCACAATATGTATTATCAATCAATAAATTTGTCACGTAAGACGTAACAATATGTACAACAACGGAAAACTAGGCCATCGTGTCACGACAATCAAATGATAATTACACGCGGTTTTATATGTGAATTAATGTGAATGTACTTAATCTCAATTAAGTCCGCATCTATTAAAGTGAAGAAGAATCGGCACGATTGTTACACGTCGCGCATCATAAGTTCTAAAGTGTGTGTGTGTGTGTGTGTGTGTATGTGTGTAAAATACCGCCGCTATTTGATTTACGCAATTGTCGTCTTCGCGCTCTCGCCTTGACAAAGATCGAAGATCGTTTTGCGATTGTCGCTGTTCAGTATCTAATTTATACATGTGTAACACGCACTTTATTCGTTCACAAACACAAATTCCGTCACGAAATGCAGCGAGTGCGGCGACGCATAGATATAATTAGACGGTAATATAATCGTTTCAGGTGACACACCCGTGAGCGCACACACAGAGCACGATCTAATCACCGAAAATTTAAACAAAGTATTTTACGGCGCTAAATTGTATATTTTTATGTAGACGAGACGCGACAAGATAGCAAACACCGGTGCGAGATAAGCGAGGGAGAGACGATTCCGTATAAATATGCACGTTTTAAATAAAAGCGACACACTTGCACACTTCTTCTTTATCGCAAATACATTTGCTCTTATCGTGTCTGCCGAAGAAAAAAAAGCCACTCATTGTTTTTTTTTTTTTTTTTTTTTTTTTTTTTAATTACGCCGCGTATCAGTTTCGCAGTTTTGAAAATCCGAAAAAAATGACTTCTCGGAAATAATTCTCGCCGCTAGATCGAGAATATCAGCAGCGGACGTATTTTACGCGCGGAGAGGCAATAGTTAATGAAAAAAAAAACCTATTGCAATAATAAAACGAAATGCGCGTGTAGAATATTTTCTTATCGTCCACGTAGTATAGCGGTGCGAGTTAATGCGTGTGATAAGACACGCGATAAAAGAAAAATTCAGTAGTTTATAATTAAGTGCAGTCAGAAAATTGCTTTTAGCTTGGGAAAAAAAAAAAAAAAAATATACGACAGTGCTTTCGCGCGAGATTGTTATCGAACTATCGATGTAACATTGAAACTCGCGATAATTTCAGAAAATGTGACCATTTTTTTCTCATTACTTTCGCATTTTCTTGGAAATTGTTTGATATAAGTGTCTAGCTCATAATATTACGCAATTGCAAAAGGTTCGCTCGGCTTTCTTCTGTCTGAATAAATTCGATTTGCTTTATCACGACACACACACACAGCGTGCCGAATTTCCAGAGAGAACATTAAAAGCATAGACGTGTTATCGACACTATTAAGTAAGCATGCTTCAAGGTCTCGGACTCTCTTAAAGCGGCATTTTTATTGGGAAACAAAGGAATGTTGCATCGCGTTATTCCCCACGATTCTCAAAATTATAAATTAAAGAGACAAAAAAAAAGAGAATACAATTATATCTCCACAAGTCAATGACTTTGAAATAATTTAAACCACGTGTAATATTCTTCTCTTTTTTTTAAATTGTATTTTAATTATATTTCAAAAGTTAATCTACGTATAATAATATTTGAAGATCAAATGTCCTTTGGTAATACTTTGCTCTGTGCGATATTAAGGAGAAGGACAAAGAAATCGCAGGCAGCAGTCCAACAAGATTTCTGTCTAGAATGTTGTTAAATTTAATTGCTCGTAACCAAGCTCTTCTCCCGTTACATCGTTGCACGAGCGAAGCTGCAATTGGCTAAGTGACTTATTTTGCTGTTAGGCAAATGTTTAATCGGAGCGCTCGCTAAAGATACGTATCAACTTGATCTTTTTTTTTTTTTTTTTCAAGATTTGTGTACCAGTGTTCATGATAAAAACAAAAAAAAATGAAGTACAAATTTACTGACGGGATCGATTCGATTTCGTTAAACTCTCGCGACAACTGGCACGGGGACACAGTCGAACGCGACAATTGCGTGCGAAAATGCGACAAATAGGTAAATTGACGGCGGACGGGCGTTGGTTTCCTGTGAAAT
>QVOB01022816.1:0-13696 GCA_014839585.1 Pseudomyrmex concolor
TTTAAAGAGTAATTTATCTTAATTTGAATTCTGTGCGAGATACAAAATAATTTAAAAACTTATTTAAATGCATAATGAATCAGAGAGAAAACTGACAATAAGAGCGGCTACATAGTTCAGAAAAGAACCATAGACGTGCGTACGTATCGACAAACCGCTCGTGATCATGGCTACGTAGTTGTTAATGTGCACTACCGTGGACATTGCGCTGACTTACGGGCCGGCAAAACGATTTTCTTATGGGCCTGGCCGCTCTCAGGTCTTCTCTCTGGTTTTTAAAAAAGTTCATTTTAGAAGTATATTTTATCAACAGTGCATAAAAAAAAGATCTTCTATAATTACCTATAAAATACATGGGACACTAGATGACAGTTCAATATTAATTTCAATCTTTCACTTTTTTCGCTGCCTTTTTTATAAGTATTTATAAGCATTTTACGATTAGTAATATAAGATTGTTATTTAATAAATTATTTATATATTAAATATATGTGCTAAGTAGATATATGTAATAATATGTGTTATCGATATTTTAATAATTAATGTGGTTGTAATTCTTTTGTTCTGTCAAAATCTAACTGAAGCTGAATTGAACACGTTTTGACAAACATAAACCAAACAAAAAGTGACTTATTCTACTTGAATTAATTATTATTGAAATATATATACAGTAATGCCTCGTGTATTTGCCGCGTGTTTTTCTCAATATCTCTCTGCGAGTTATCCCTACAAATTTCTAGAAATGCTTCGCAGAAAGTACTCGGCTTAGGCTTTCTGCCAAGCACTTCTAGAAATTAGTAAATATGACTCGCAGAGAGATATTGAGGGAAACGTGCGGCAAAAACGCGGAAAATACGCGAGACACTACTGTATTTTTTAAACAGTTTTAGTTTCAGAATGATATAAGTGTAGTGCACATCACACATGATATTCTGCATTTTCTGAAAAATATATATATTTTTTAGCTATATCTTTTCTCATGTAATTATACATTTAATATATAACTTTAATGTATAACTTCACGCATGACTCAATAATTTTTTTTTAAATAGTATAAAAATTATTTTTAACAATTTTTTATTTTGACATATTGTCTATATTCTCGAAATTGAATATATTTACGCTCTATGCGCATGCAATTATATATAGATAAAATTTTGTTTTCACAACAGAAAACATACGTTACGATATAAAGACGTTAACAAACGAAATCTTGGAAAATAGAACATAGCTCAAGTTTTAAAGAAGACTATCTCTAAGAAAATACCTATTACATGAATTTGTTTTACTTTTTATTTTGACACGTTTCATCGGCTAACGAGTCTGCGCGTTACAGAGGATCTTTGTTTGGCTTTTCCCGGCAGTGCGACGGACACCTCAATTCCCGTCAGTCACGTGGTGAGCTTCCGCGGATGCGGATCGCGTTTCTTTGACGGCCTTTTTCTTTTTTGGCGGCGCACGTCTCTCGGTAGTGTAAAAACCAAAAAAAAAAAAAAAGTAAAAAACAAGAGGACCAGCCAAGAAGTCATCGAGCAATTTCGAAATCACGGGCCAAAGGTATTACATTAGAATTTTATAAATTTCATTAAAAACTTTGGCAAACTTTGTCTCACATTTAAACACTAGTTTAAACACAAGTTTTATAAGTCGTACTGAGTTTGTTACGTTTTGAATGAAAAAACGAATCTCGTTAGTCAAAAATTCGATTTTTTTTTAATGCAGTAGTACCGTAATTTAGTTTAAGCTTAATTGCTACGTGTCACGCTACTTGTTAAAAGTGCATCATTATCTTGGAAGGCGAGAACGTACTTCTGCGAAAGTAGATACACGGTCGATACCGTGCAACATAGAGCGCCTACATTTGAAATCTAATGTCCACGTAGGAACATGTCTCCGGTCCGATGATACTTGGTTGCTGTGTTGAATAATACATCACGTCGATGCTTACCTGGTGACGACAATATTCTACCGCGTGCAACTTCTCGCGGGTGGTAAAAAGCGGGCTTTTACAGAAAAGCAAGAAGTTCTTGCTATATCTCAACACGCAGTTATTTTATATCCGTAAACTCAAAACACTTGCTCACAGAAGAGTTGACTCTTTTTCCATTTTTTTCATTCTCTTTGTTTGTATATCGGGAATTTTATGTTTTATATCTGTGTAAAAAAAATATACGTCTTTCTCACACATATCATTCGTACGTTTGACCATAATTTTCGCAAGAACAGTATATTACAGACGCGAAATCATAATCGCGCGTGATATATGTATAAAACTTTAAAGAGAGAAACGTTTTATCACGCATTTAAATCTAATGTTTTAATTGAATGCACAATTGGGAAACTAAAACATAGCGCAACTATGTTAGTTCTTAGTGATAAAGAAGATACTTTTCAAGTTATATTATTCAGAGAAAGAGAGAAACTTTGCGTGCAGATAAAAGAGTGTCAAACAAAAACTGGATGTAACAACTTGCATGTGCAAATTGTACGAGTGGGACATCTTGCGTTTGTTTCAACTGTGTTTCGTTCGAAGACGGGAGAGATTTCATCTCTCAGTCGAAAGTTTCTGAAAGCATTTCGAAGAATGACGAGTGACTTTCACAATTCCGGTAGTTGAGTGCGATTTACTTCTCTCTCTCTCTCTCTCTCTCTCTCTCTCTCTCTCTCTCTCTCGCGCGCAGCAACGTTGTATCTGTACTCGCGGGAGTCCGTCGGTGTGGTTTATATCTTGCAAACGAATGAAATTTTCAAGAGCTGAAGACTCTTACAACAAGCTGACTGTTACATTATGGTACAACGTCGTTTCTTTATTATGTTCCTTTGAAGAAATTTTTTCTGTGTGCTCAGTATCTCTCGTAACGTAAAAATTGCAATAATACAAGTTCCTAAATAAAATTATGACTGATTATTCAATTTGATGTTTAGCGTTACATACAAAATATTTGAAATCTTTATATTGTATTTTTTATGTTACATAATACAACTCTGTGACATAAAGTTGATAAAATATATTTTTTAATTACTGATTGTGAAATGCAGTTGGGCAAAAATTGCTTGTTGTTTATGACACGGAAGTTGATGCATGGTAAAATACACTGGCAATTTATGCGTGATGCTACCTGGCAAGCGTGTTACATTAAGTAATGAGAGAGATTTCAGTTTTCACAATAGTTTCCACATTATTACATTATCAATCGCGTGTGAGAAACGCGCAGAAAAGTTATATCTAATTTTATCTCGTTCGTAATGAGCAATTAGTTTATATAATGTAACAATGTTGAATTCATTGAAACACAATATGTATAGCGATATGTAATGCGGAAAACGAACCATTTTTAATTTTTCCAGGTTATTTACTTTATTAAAAGAGAGAAGAAAGCAAATATGAATGCTTTCATCGCACGCGTTTTGTCGTTGATGATGATTATAAACTTGCGCCAGTATTGGAACAGGAAAATGTGAGCATTTTTTGCACAGGTCAAGTAGTATCGAAATTCAATGTGAGCAAATAGCAAAACGAATGAAAACGAACGAAAACTTTTCCTTTGTGCGTTTCCTGTGTTACTTCAACTCACGCGACGTGTTTGCGAGCGTTTGTCAAAGGGCTAATTTCTGGCTCTGTTTACATAAACCAACCTTCTCTAACTTTTCAACTCGGATACGTGTAATTATAGCGCTATGTAGGGTTACTGATGGATTGAAATAGTTCATTTCAGAGAACGTAAAAGTGGAAGCAGAAACACATAAAAGTGGAGACCACTTGTGCTCGGCCACTTAAGCTCAATCCTGACTTTTCAGATATCACAAAAAATAAGCAAATTATTTTACAAACCAATAAACTGCGTAAACACATTGTAAAACTACTTAACTTTTTATTAAACTTATATTTTTTATATAAAAGTACTTGAAAAAATAAGAATATTTGTAGTAAAAGAAGATTTGTATTCAAAGTGCTGGTAGTCGGCCGGCCACTGTTTGAATTTGATAAAACTACTTTTGTGTTCATTCACAAACTAGAACAATAAGAATGTAATATAAAATAAGCGTTTTTATCCATTTCTCGTGTCATAAGTTGTTATTTGAGTTTAAAAATAAAAATGGCCGAGCACGGGGGTTTTCACCCTATATGTCGAGATAGTTATTTACGATTTTAAAATCGTCTCGAATTTTTACTGTGCTATAATTTTATAGCTGATATTGAGTCATTAAGTGTGTGAAACTTGACAAATGTACATAAATTAGTTAAAATTTACGTATTTATAAGTTATAACGATACACGCGAATAATTTTGTAATTTTTAAATTCTATTTAAAATAATTTATACTGCAAAAAAAAAGTTTGACAACAATTAATTAGTAGGTCACAAATCGAGCGCCATTTTGGTCGCGGTATCAGGAAACTTAATGATGAGATAAGGGTAAATAGGATATCCGATATGCGCGGTATCCTTCGCGTGGCAATCTGATCGGTATCAACGAATCCTGATTGGCGTAAGAGCTTTATAATCTATCAATTATCGCAAATCTCTGTAGACGAGAGTGTTAGAAAGACAATGCTTAAAGTGTAAAACAATACGAGAGATCTTTTTATTGTAGATATATCTAAGAAGAAATGTGCACGTATGGATAAAAATGCAAATATATAGGTATGATTTAATTAAAGGCGCTTTTAAATGCACGTAGAGATTGGCAGGCGAGAAAAAATAGAGTGGGTATTTTGTATAATCGCGGCATTAGATAAATTTTTTGCCTCTTTTGAGAAAGAGAGAAAGACCACTCACAAGTGAAACGTAAATCCGCTTCACTTTGATAGCCGAGTGGGATCCCTCGGTTGATTAATAACTTTGAAGCGCGGCGCGCTTTATGAGGAATTGGCCAGCGCGAAACTTCGCGATGCACATGAAGCTTCGCCTACGTCCGGTAGGCCGAAGAGATATTGAACTTCTGGTGTGTCTCATAAAAAATAAATTTCTACCGCAATTTCGCGGAACAGACAGCGCCAGTTACTTTCGATCAGATAGACAATGTTATGAGCTCAATGACGTAAAATAATCGATTTTTCTATAGAAATACACGAGAACATCGCGGAAATCTTCAATTTTCAATGAATTAAATTTAGATAAAAGTTCTATACGTACTTATTTATTTATTCTATATAAACAAGAAACATTTGGTTGTACAAGTATAATTAAAAAAAAAAAATAAAAGTAACATGTGATAAAAATAATAACAAAAAAAAAACAAACCTAGAAATACATAAACATAATAAAAGAAACAAACCAAAACAAAATCAATAATGAAAAAAGGAAAACCTATAAGAGAAGATAAATTAATTTTATTCTAAAAAAAATCTATCAGTAACACAAAAAAATCTATCAGTAACACTAAAAACTTCTTTTTAATTACACTAAAACAATTCAGAGATCTAATTTTACTATAATTAATAAGATGCAATGTAACGTAAAAATAATTATGTCAATAAAAATAAAAAAATATCAAAGAATAAAGCATGTTTTTATCTTTGTCTTATCACAAATTGAAGCTTATGTAAAGAAAGTAAGATAACATAAGATTTTTGGATCTTTGTCATGAGTGTGAGAGAAAAATTGTTTTTAGCGAACAATTATTATATTTATAGAACAAACAGAACTGTCAGTAAGGGAGTTGAAAGTAATACAACTATTATGGCAAACACACATTACACACAGATATAAGAGAATTTAGAAATGAAACGCTTTGCAAATATCGAGGCGACACATTCGCAACTTTTCTTAAAAATTGCGATACTTCAATATCGCAATATCTCGCGGGATGGCCGTTTGATTTTCGGTCCCTCGAAACAATACGGAGCGATGATTGTAGCATATTTCTCTGTCTTTGGAAATCCGACAATATATCGGTGTTTGTTTTTTTTTTTTTTTAAATTAGGCAGTGCTATCTTTCGATATATACACAAGTGGAATATAGCTTTTACCTTTTTTAACAAACACGTACGTTACGGTTTTCTAAACGGAAAACAGTTGCTCTTCTAGAATACATAAAAAAAATGAACATTTTGCGAGCAATGGTTTCTACACGTTTACAATTTACGAAAAATATAATTTTCTTTACATTTTCTGTACAAATATATCTTCAGAGTGACGGACAATTCCGCTCACGTTTCATATCCCGATACGTTTGTGGAAATTAATTTCTTCCAATTGTTATCGATGATCACGTCCGTGAAATTGTCCGGGAATTAGTTAGATTACATTCAAGCGCAGACTGTGTAAGATAAAAAGAAACTTTTAGTTTCGTAGATTCTGAAAGCACCAATGTTGAACATTGTATTGCCAAATACACTTTCTATTATTTTTATCTAATGTAAAAAAAAAAAAAAAATTAACAGCAAATAGTAAAGAAATAGTTAAAAGAAAATGATAAATTTTTATGTGAAAAAAATCTTATATTTTTTTAAACACAGTTTTTAAGATCTTTTAAGACTGCGGCATGCAATTAATGTATATTGATTCGCTGCAATAATTGTGTCTGCAAGAGGAATATTATTAATCGCAATGTGGAAACTCATTAAAAAATGTGCTCGTATGAAATTGAATCGTCATAAATATTCCATTTGTCGATAGCGCTTCTTTCTTTCGATATGACATCGGCTTGCGCTCCGGTCGATCAATCATCGATTGCTTCGAAATAATGAATATCGCGACCGATTATATTTACACAAAACCGTGTGCAGCATGAACGACGAGGGACGATTGATAAATATCCGAAACGACGCACAGACTTGTTGTTATCTATGCACGTAGCGTTTATGTGACAGCTCGCCAAAGTAGACGCTCTCAGTGATTTTTGACAATGACACTTTTTTCATACTTCAACGTTCAAAATTTACGAGTTGTGCTCCGAATTGCTGCCTCATAGTTCAGTGCAATTTTCATTTATTTCCGAGTCTGATAAAATCTGATTAAAAAAATGCATCGGTGGAAAGAAATTTTCGAGCGACAATCAAATCATCGATCGTCGTAAATAGCTATTTCGAAGAGGTCGGGAAAAATCGTTGTACCAAAATGATACAAGTGAGAAGCCTCTCGAGAAGCGCTGGTCAAAGTGTATTGAGGCGGCTATATTAAAAAACAAATACATTTTGACTGATAAATTGTTGTTTATCTTTTCCTTTCGGATAGTTATCAATTACTTTCTGATCGATCTTTACATACTTGCACGTCGAAGAATTGATCGTGTTTCGCGCGAGAATTCAGCAGATTGCATCGCGATTTCAATCTCACTTTCCAATCTATCTCTCTGATGTATCTCTCTCGTTTGTAAAATGGAAAAAAATGAACGCATCCCCCAAAGTGGATAAAAATAAAGGGCATTTTCATCGCGTTACATTTCTGCCCTTTTGTCAAGCGAGGATTCTACGAAGGAAGTATTATTGCTAGTAAATCACAGGATTTGCGACTCAACGATAAAATGTTCCCGTTTTCCTTACGAATGACTCGCTGAGAGATATAAAAGGGTTTAAAGAAATTATTGGCTCTTCGCCCTTTCTCTCTCTCTCTCTCTCTCTCTCTCTCTCTCTCTCTCTCGGACGTTCTAGACTGCGGCCAGCTGCTTTGCTCGATAAAGGCCAAGTTTGTTTTCGCTGATGCCAAAGAAGCCGCATGCTTTGCGTTGCTTCAGATTTGTCAATAGTGTTCCCGAACAAAAACGAGGCGACAGTAAAGTGGAAGTCACTAAAAGTGCATTTTCTCGTAACAAGTTTTTTAGTAACCCGGAAGATAACTATATTGCACCCACGACAACGTCTTGATAAAAATTGTACGGTTGTGAAACTTTGAAATTTCTACAATTAAACGAACGCGAGAATCTTTAGTTTTTATTATGGTCTTTATTTAGCTCCAATAATTTTCAAAACAGTTACTCAGATAATTCAAAATTATCAACAAATTTTCATGTCATTAAAATTACGCGTAATTAGTTTTGTTCTATAGCGTTAACCTTTCTGTCGTAAATTTGCTACAAACTGCTTAAAGACACAATTTCATTAGCAACTTTAATTATTAGAGCATGAAATACGCGGATTGTATACGCGGAATTCTACGATTCTCTCTCTCTATACTTGTCTCTGTGAAGGAAGATTTGCGCTATAAGAAACTTCGACGTTGCTGCACGCAAATGGATAGGACAAAACTTTGTTTTGATAAACGAAGTTTTTAGAGCAGCGACTAATGAAACAAAGAACAAAAAAAGAAGAGGCAGAGGGAAGATTGTGATGGATTCACGTTGCTCGTTGCTTGTTCCTACTTACTCGAATTTACATGATAAATTCGTCTAATGGTTTTATGGTATTATTTGCTGCGTAACGAAACTTTAATTGTTTGTTTGTTTTTTTTTTGACTTTATATTGTTTCTCTAGTAAGAAAGAATCTTATTACTTTTTGTTACTCAAGTGAAAATGACACGTAAAAATATAATATAGTAAAAAAATAGTACGTAATCAATAATTACTTGACATTTGTATTTATTGTATTGACAGTTTGTATATATTTTGTATAAGAAAGACGTGATTTGATATAATTATTAAAACGAATATTATATTGATTCTTATTTTTGTTATTTTACATCCTAACATTTTCATAACATATGAAAATGTCACACATCAAAACACTCAATATCTTGCTCTTTTTTGTAATCTTAATCGACTTGTGACTTTGATTAATGTCTCAATTCATTCCTTCGCAATGAATCATTCATGCAATTGCGTCTGTAATTTGTAAACGACGTTCAATAACGAACACGAGATTGCAAAATCAAATTCAATGTAATCACGAGATTCACTTCAGTCTTATCCTCTCTTTAGATGGGTCTCGGATTAGTTTCATTTTCGTTATCTCCAGGTGTGAGACTCGCAAGGTTTTCATTAATTCCGATTTTGGTGGTGTAAAAAAATGCTCGTGAAGACGCAATTGCAACATTTATTTCAATTAAACTGACATCAAATACAAAAGCAGTTCTTTAATTTTTGCTCTGATCCCGTAACGTAATTACGACGGCGCTGAGATTTTTTTTCGCATTTTTGGAGGAAAATATCATTAAGAGTAAACCGGCAAGATCTTAGCCGCGAGAGAACCAAGAAAAATTCAAAATAATCTTGAGGCGCAATCGGTTTCCATTAATTATTGTCTATCGCAATTTTCTTCGTCTTCCCTTCGTCCGTCTTGAATAAAAAAAAGCTAACCTTTGCAAATGCTGAGTTATTTTGTTGACGGTGACTGCTGACTTTTTTAGTTTTTGCCTTTTTACCCCCATCGCGACATTTCGCAACCGTTAATCGTGTGCAAGATATTGCGCATTTATCGAGGTTGTATAGAGTCTCTCCCGATGATACGAGTTTTCGATAGAAACCTGCAGCGATGTATCTCGAGCGCCAGCTTTATTTATATGAGAGCCATAAATATCGTATCTTCTATAAAAAAAAGGTCTTTGCCGCTGCTATAATTGCGCGGAAGAAACTTGCGTGACATACGTTCAAGGATCTTTCACGGGGAAATCAATTTTCCCCGTTAAAAATCGACAGGAATCTCCGCTGACTAATGTGTATTAATTACGTATCCCCGATTGATCGATCACCCGCGTGATTAATTATGCAGAATACTAACGAACAAGCGATTGAAGGATTTGCATCCAAGCGACCTCTCCGCATTTTCTTTTTTCTTTACGGTATCGATCTGTCGTCGTATTGCTGACGACACTTCGCTTCGGAGATCACTCGATAAAGCAGGTTTATTGAGCTGCCGTTTTTCGTTAGTTTCGAGAAACAGCTTTTGGCGAGAATGCGGACTAGGTATGTAGTTGTAGTTGGCTTTACAGTTCAGGGTCAGGATTTTCAAACACAGTTTAGATATTTGGGCATAAAGTAAAAATAAAACAGATTTATCACAAAAGAAAATCAAAGTATTTTGTGTGTGTGTGTGTGTGTGTGTGTATAAAACATCAGCGCAATATAGGTATAGAAAACGTCGGCGCGCAGAAGATCGGAAGGTTGAAAAGCGGGAATAGAATTGGTGCAAATATTGACGCTTCCCTTCGAGAATTTCAATATCCATTCTGATGCAAAGCTCGAGAAAATCTATACGTCAAAAGTTAATGCAACAATATGATGTCTACTTTAAAGCTCTTTCCGTTTCGCAAACTTTTTGATTTTGGAAATCGTTATTGTTATGTATTGGGTTGTTTGATAAATAGATACATAGCGTTATTTTGTTTTAGTGAAATTCAAAAACTTTGTTGTTTAAATCTCTATTTGTGTCTTTATTCAGCAATATATGCGCCATTTTTGTATGACTTCGCGATATCTCGATATTTCGTTTTTGACGATGAAAACTACGAACTACTTTTCGAATCCAATTAGTTAATTTGATTAAATTCTTAATAAATTTCTTATCTACTAATTTTGACATTAAATAGAATCTTACGCTATTTCTCGTGATACAGAGGATTTATTAACATTTGTTTATTAACATTTGTATAAGAATAGAAAAAATAGAAGAATTTAAATAAGGATTTTTTTGCAATAACGTGAGGATTTCTTTGTTTTTTCGATATAAAATTGGACTGAAGATAAAATCGTTCTCGCACGAGAAAAGTTATAGGAGATATAGAGAACGGTGCGAAAGAGGCACTTTCATCGAAGCAATCGCGATCTTGTCTTTATTTTCGCGAGGCGGAAATGACAAGAAGAAAAAGTTATGTGTATCAAACGACGCGCACCGCCGTTTTCGTTGGAATGTTTCTTGCGGTTCTTTTCGTTCGCTACTTTCTGTGGGCAACCATTTCCTGCGAGGTCTCCTAAAAGATGAGAACACAGTTTTCCCAATCCGTTGTATCTCCATCCTTTTATTCGTAAACAAACCACCAATGCAGCGATAGATATACGGTAACACACACACACACACACAAAGATTCAACATGCATTATCTCTTTCTCGCGATTTTTTACTCTTTATGTTTTTCAGAAAATATTGAGTAAGTGTAAAAATTTTGATAAATTTCGTGATAAAAAAAAAAAAAAAAAAAAAAAAAAAAAAAAAATTTGATTAAAAACGATTTATTCATTCTACCAAGTGCAACAACAAAAAGTATAGAAAACAAAGAGGATTACTTCGTAGAATGAACAAGTCAATTTTAATCAAATCACTTAGTCTATTTTTCTAGCACGAAATCCATCCAAAAACATTTGCACTCATTCAATACAATTTGCGTTGTACAGAGTTTTACGTAAAAACTTATTTGGAATTTATTGAACTTTTATTCAGCATTGACATTTTGAAAAATGTCAGGAGTGAAAATAGATCGCAACCTCCCTTCGATTCCTGATCAGTGTATACTTAGTCACAGTTGCTTGACGCGTCTAAAATAGAAGCGGAAGATTTAATATATACATATATTTTTTTTGACTTTTGCGAATATAGGATGGCGTTTTCTTCTAATGCTACCAGAATGACACCCATTGTTATCGCAGATATATCCCGCTGCTCGGGTATTGTTTCCAAAGAACGAGGGCGCAGATGCACTCACATGTATTTTATATGACGTCGCGCTCATTGTCACACGTACACACATACATTACGTGAAAATAGATATCGCGACAGATACGTAATTAGAGAATTTGAGAAGAGTCGATGGGACCCCGATCCTTTGCGAGTAACTTGATCAGCAAACGCCTTCGGCAAAGCGGTACATGTTAATGACAGACATCCGGAAAAATGCGAGATTTTACGTAATTCTTTTGAAACTTACCCTTATCTCAAACAGAATTTTTTCTTGACAAACAAAACAGTTTTTCCAAAATTTTACACGAGTTTTTATTTTTCTTTATTTTGTAAATTATCTCATTGTGTTATTTCTTTTTTCAAACTATATACGATGATTATTTCCAACAAATTATTAATTATCGCAACTAAAGCAAATAATTCTGACGCGTATCATCTTATTGTCACATTTTTGTTTTCTCGTGCTTGAAGTAACAACTTTTAATATCGTATTACATCAGCTGTTGGAAAACTCGAAGTTCTTATTATTTTACGTTCGCGAAAGCTACGGCTCTATATTCTCGCTTTTAAGTTAACTAATTCTCTTTCATCGTTACTTAACTGGAATAACTGTT
The DNA here is from genome assembly GCA_014839585.1 of Pseudomyrmex concolor. Lineage (NCBI taxonomy): Eukaryota > Metazoa > Arthropoda > Insecta > Hymenoptera > Formicidae > Pseudomyrmex > Pseudomyrmex concolor. Next base: position 12,165 of record QVOB01022816.1, read on the forward strand.
ATTATGTTTAATTACAGAGCGCGAACGGAAATGCTTTTTTGACGTAATCTCTCAATTCTCTCTTAATAATAAGACGTTGAATGATAAAAGAGAGACACGAACGTTGGACATGGACTTTGAATACAAGTTACATAAACTTTATTAATGAACGTCCATACAAACATTATTTTATTTTAAAAAAATATTTAAAACATTATATTTTAAAGGGATTTATCTGAGGACAATTGCCTTTTTGATTTTGTCGATCGCATTTTAATTTATTGTTGTTGGAATTCGAGTGCAAATAATATTAGCTTCGAAACTATAGGAGTTGCAGGACAGCTGCAACATTTCTCCTTAATATAACAATGTTTGTACTTTACCACAAGATGTGTCTACCTGACGTGATCAAGATGCGCTACGTGTGTGTGGTCGTGACTAACTTCGGAATGGCTCACCGCACCGTATTAGACTTTGCTATATCTGTATTCGTACTTCCTTGCTGACTTATTGCATTCCCGGCAACAAGACTGTCATTCAATTTATTCTTGCAAATACTCGTATTAAAACGCTATTTTATTGAAGCAAGTCGCTATTGTAAGCAAGAATATAGAAAAGAAAGTTGTCTATTCTGTGTATTGTCGTTATACTAAGTGTGAATAAAATTATATAATGCAGGTACATATACATTGTTTTACTACAGCGGAGAGTAGAGAGTAGTAATTAATCTGAAATGGTGCGATTACGAGAAATTGTGAAGATCAGAAAAAACATAGAGTGTGAATAAAAATTTATTAATTCTGCGAAAAAAATTCAGTTTTGGTTTCACTCTTAATAAAGAAATGGCACATTTTATTTTCTGAAAAGTACTTTTTCTGAAAGAAGAAGTAAGACTTTTTAGTTTGAAAATAACCATTATTTCTCTTTCTTTAATGTCTCGCTGCACGTTTAACAGACGTTCCCTCGTAAAAAAGAATTGACAATAACGTACTTGAAGAAACATCACACAGGTCTTTTTCGCATTCATTCTTCAGTGAGGTTATCCGTCCTTCCGTGAAATAAAGAAGCATCCGTTTCTCACGTTGGAAGGAATACTTTTGCTGATTAAGGGATAGAGGCGGTTTAATACTGACGTTTTATGTGGTACTTTATTACGGTGTAACGCCTTATTGCACGTGTCCAATGCTATATAACTTAACAATAACAGAGATTGCAGTCGATGTGTAGATTCTCTTTAAGAGTAATGCTCGTCGTCACATTTTTCATCTTTTCCTTGATACACAAGGAAACGCTCGAAAGAGAAATAAATATTGCAATTTTTCAAGTCGTGTCAAAGAGCAAAACTTATCGTTGAAAATACAGAGAACTGTGCTGTATGTATATAAATAGTAAATATAAATAGTAAATGTTATCTACAGTGTGTTAAAAAATATGACATAATACATATCTTTTTTAAATATAAATTTAATATATTAATATATTATATAGGGTAAATGAGGGGTAAGATGGCCATAGTTTTCTTTAAATGCAAAAAACAGACTTTTATTTTTGTT
>QVOB01022822.1:0-13709 GCA_014839585.1 Pseudomyrmex concolor
CCGTAAAAAAACTTTCCTTCCGGCTTCAGCGAAATCGAAATTCGCAAAGCGTCCGATTCATACGTTCGCGGAGGAAGATCCTTTGATTTTCACGCGCGTTCCTCATCCCATATCTTTCCGAATCTATTACCGAATTCACTTCGCGCGGGATTTGTAAGGATACGGTAGAACTTTCCGCGTCTCTCTCTCTCTCTCTCTTTTTCCCTCCCTCTCTCGGATCATCCGTTCCGCGAGAACGTGATCCGTGCGACGTCGTGAAAGAAAGAAAAAAAAATTTTTGCGGACAATATCAGCGCCGCGACTCATGTCCGCGTCGTGACGGTCGTTACTACGAGACTCGTAAAGAAAAAAACACGCCATCGAGCCCGGCCGTTGACGTTCGTCCGGGCTTTTAGTATTCATGGGACGGAACATTAAATATAAGATTTCCGACGACGTAGTTTTGTAACCATAAAATAACAGACGGGTTGCGAGAGAAGGGGGTTTATAAGAAGCGAGCACGGAACTGTTGCGCCGGACGAACAAGCGCGAAGTTCAATACAAGTCGCGTTGCCGCTCGTCTTCTTGTTGTTCTTCCTCGCCTTCTTCTCTCTTTTTTTTTTCACCCTCGTACTTTTCACGCTCGAACTCGCGTCTCGTGCGCTTTCGTATCACCTTCTCCTCCTCCTCCTCCTCCTCTCCCCCAAGGGAGAGCGTTGATTCGACGACGATAACGATCGTGTACACACATTACATCCAATCAGCCCCGATCGAGCCACCGTGATAACTACTGTGTACACACGTTAGTTCCAATTTAATTCTGCCAATGCCTCGTATCAGCGCCGATATTGTGGCGGCGGTTACGCGCCGATTGACAGGTAGTAAGAAGCGCGAGACGCTGTGTTCGCGCCTGCTATGTGCCGTGCGAATCTTCGTTTAATTAATCGACCTAATTAGAAAGCCCCGGCCCCGGTTTGCTAGGTCGGTTTGCCTCGCGCGCCGATTTTCGCCGGGCCGCGCGGTTGCCATTTTCCATGAACAAACGTGTAACGTGGCGCTCGATATGGCATTTGCTGTACACCGCAAATCTTCTAAATGGAAATCAACCTCGACGGGGGCTTCAAAACCACCTTACCCGCGTTTCCACTCACGTCATATGTCGCTTGGCAAAACGCTGCTCGGTCGCGCGAGCGCTTTGAATCACCTGCTTTGAACTTTGCCGCGCGCAAAATGATAACGTCACGCATTACACCGTAATTTCCAACCAACACAAATCACGACGGAAAATTGAGAGACCGCAATATCGACGGGAAATTACAATACAAGTGGCTTTGGTGTCACAAAACCGCTGACACGCGTTGCCTTTCCACCGGTAAAATTCTCCGGCGAGGTCGCAATTGACTTGGAAAAAAATGTCGCTTTGTTTAATTTTCGTATTCCGTAGATGAAGGAAAATAAGACAGTTATTTTCGAGAGAGAGTGTGTGTGAGAGAAAGAGAGAGAGAGAGAAAGCGCACGCAAAGTTTCGAGAAACGTTAATAGATACCGAAACTTTGTTTCTCAGAGCTAATCTCGGAGCGCGTCTCACGAGAGAGAGAATCTTAATTAAAAATTCAGCTAACAAGATATTTACCCACAAGGGTATATCGGAGTGGAACGCGCGCTGTGAGTTCGTCCACGCGCAACTTCATCCTCGCATCGAAGCGGATTAAGACAATGTATCGCTTACCGGTTTATATTCGCAATTAAATCGATCAAACTTTTGCACGAAGAACATGCAATTTCAACGTGCAGACCTGGCAGACCTAACACGTAAATTCTTAACTTACCGTTAAATTGCGACGCAAAAAAAGAGACGAGAGTGAGAGAGAGTTTCGTGTTACCCAGTCATGTTTCGCGTGTAATATCACCCTTCTCTTCCCATAAGTACATACAATTACGTACTCACACGTGAGGTAAACACACATCGCTATTCTCTCGCGGAAGGTCGTGGTGTGTCGTTTCGTGACGACGGCAATCGCCGATTTACGACGAAGTTGTTAACAAAACGCACATACGTGCCGCAACGCTGAGACCTGAGCGCGTTGCATCTTTGTTTACAATTAATTTGATCCGCACCGCGCTCCGCGTTGCGTGACGCCGGAGCGTATAAAATATATATATATATTTTTTTTCAGAAACGTCTACTTATCTCGCGCATCCTTAATTTGTTTTGCTATACTTTTGCTGCTCGTTATCCGAGTCGATACGTTTCCGACGTATACACTCGCACACATGTGTGTGGAATTCGTGAATTCGATCTCGGCTTAATTAGTTGCCGTAAACGTTTCGTAAAGGATCGGGCAAACGGGTGATAAACGATCGCGCGCGATTCCACGGCAATCAGAGAAAAGAGACCGGACAGAGGCAACAGAAGCTGCGGGATCGAGTCAAAGTGATTTCACGAGAAGCTAAAAGGGAGATGCTCTGCAGAGAAAAGACGGGCGAGAAGTAGAAGCAGCAGGAGGAGGGAAAGGGGATGGAATGGGGGAACACTTACCGCGATCCGATCGGGAGAATCTTTTCAAGCGGTTCGGATGCAGACCTGGCAGACCTAACCCAGACTCTCGAGGATTTACGCGAGATCCGTCGATGAGAGGATAAAAGACTGGCGAGAGGCGAATATCGCGCGCGGACGAAGGTGAAAAGAAGTAGGAGAAATGGTTAAGAGGAATGAGAAGAGAGAGAGAGACAGAGAGAAAGACACAGGGGTAAAACACACAAAAGGGTGGAGAGAAGAAGCAACGAGAGAGGGCGAGAGAAGAGAAAAAGGAGTGCAGAAAAAAATAAAAGAAGAACCGAAAGGATGGAAGCGCGCGTGTAGCAAGATAAGAAAGACTGAGGGTTCTCAGTTTGCGCTATTTTCCTGTCGTCGGTCCCACGGAGAGAATAAAAGTTAAGAGAGGCGCGGAACCAATTTCCCAAAGGTACGACGATCCGAAAAGCAGGCGTTACGCGAATACACACGCGCGGGTCTCCATTTTTGCGCGGGCACAACCGATTCCATTTTTACTTCGATTCTTTAATCCCGTCAACAGCGCATTTCCGCGAGCGCTCTTTCACGTCGATAAACGCGCGCATTTCCCGCAAATGTCGTTTGTAACGCACCGTAAATTTATCGTAAAATATTATCAACCCGAATAACCGTAAAATCATCGTAAACTATGTGGGATATTATCAGTTTACTCTTGTTGTAATACGTCTTGTTGTAATATTTTATCGTGGATTATCAAGAAAAGTAGTATATGGTCGTAGTCAATGAAAATCGAAATATTCTCGAAATCTCGCCGTGTCGTTTTTTTTAATTTTTCTCGTTTAGGACAAGTTTCCCAATAATTGGACATGTATTATACTACAGAAGTAATTGTAAAAAAAAACGCATTTATCCATAAAAAGTTATAAATTAATATTTTAAAATATTTACAAGTTTAAAATTTATTTAAATATTATTTTTCTGAAAATGCGTCATTGCGACATTTTACATGAAAATCTGATGAAGATGGACGATTTTGTTCTTTATCTCACGTTTTGCGAAATATCGTCGCGCACAGACAGAATTTCCGCGTAATGAACGAATCCCGAAGAATTTCCACGGGAATCGTATGGTTTAGGATCCGAGGCGGAGTGATATCCGAAAATTGTACGGACCTCGCTTCCGAAGCGAAATTTTTCCCGAATTCGGACGCGATAAGGATCTTTGAGGAGCACTTTGAATTTTCCGCGAGCTGCCGAGTGACGTAAAGAAAAAAAAACTGGAATATCGAGAAGACGTCCAATGGATGCCAGAAAGCGATCTCCAGGGAAAACGGAGGAACATAAACGCGACACACAGTCTGACAACGCGATAGGATGAGTGTCGAGGGGAAGTATTGAGTTAATAAGACTCCGCGCGACGCTCATCGAGAGGGATGAGTTCTAATTAGATAATTCAATAACACAAAAAACGATGGGGTTGCTGCGAAAAAACCTTCGATGAAAAAAAAAACGAAAGTAGAAAAAAACGAAGGAAATCGCTTCCGTCAGGCGTTGCACACACCGGCGCTTCTCGATCAATTCCAATTTGTCACGTCTTCATAAACAATTATTGGATTGTCGGAAAATGTTAAGTATGCGCTTCTCTCGAGAGAGAGATACGTTCTCTCGTGTTTGTGGGATTCGAACGCGATAAACGCAAACCTCAGGAAATATAAAATCGTTGAGGAAACCTCTTTCGAGAAACTAACGGCGTTCACAGATTGTTGCGATTTTCCGTTCCGCGACCGCTATACTATACTTCCACGTGACGTTATTCCAATCCCGGAGACATCAGAACGGATTCTCTTAATCGAGTCAATCCCGGATACGATGGTATATAACAAAGCCGTGGTCACAATAGACGCCGCCATCGTTTAACAGCGATTCGCGGAAAACTCGTCCCGCTAGGAAACTCAACGGGCTTTGTGAACAAATAATGCGATCCATTCTCAAACTCGCGCGCATCACTTTTCCCTTCTTCTGATCATCGTTGCGCGAATTTTCCAAAAGTTGGATAAGACTCTATCCGATCGCTCCGATAAGTGTTTCCTCGCGCCTGAAATCACTCGTCTTCAGCTTTCATGGAAATTTCCCCCGATCACACCGCAGAGAATTTCGTACAACAGTCTCTCTCTCTTTCGTGTACTATCTCTTTCTCTCTTCCTTTCCCCCTTCTCCAACCATCAACGGAAACCTCTTCCTTCGCAGCTCTATCGTCTTTCGGTTTTATCGAAGAGACTTGGTGTAATTTCACCGAGCGACTCGCTTTGACGCGAAGCCTTAATGCAGACTTGACGAAGTGGGCCGGTTGGGAAAAAAAATATGTTCTTAAAGAGTCGTAGAAGCTTCTCCCTTTGTATAAAGCGAAGACGCGAGCGCACACTCTCGAAAAACATTGAAATTCAATAGAAGCGCTCTTACATTCTGTAGAGAGAGAGTGGAATAAATATATAATCTTCCTCTTAAAGGATATTGAGTAAATTGGGTTCTGAAGGATGGAAAAATTTATTTTTGCAAAATTCGTCGATAGACGAAACGTGTACTGCAAGGTATATGAAACTCCGAGAACGTAAGCTGTTTAAATATATGAGAAAAAAAAAGAGAAATTTTGTGTATGTATTTATATCATAAAAAATATATTATTATATATTTATGCAATAATATTAATATATATATTTCTTAACGGAAAAACAGCGTAGTTTTTAATTAGTTAATTGCGTATAGACGTCTGCAAATATTTTGTTTTTTATATATTCTTTAACAAAAATATATTTTATAAACTTATATGCGAAAAAATTTAAATGTAAATGCATAAAAAATAGTTACACAACGCAACTTGAGATTCTCATCGGCAACTGCGTAACAGTTACTCGCAATTATACCAGCGTGATAGAAATTATCTTCAGACACACAAATGTACGCGCGCGTAATGTACATCGTTACATCGCGCCACTTCCATCAGACAAAAATGTGAGCGAGAACCGAGTCTCGAAACTGCGTGTTAGCGCGACGAGTCGCGCTGTGTGATTAAAACCGGAAGAGAGATTTAATTCGCTCGAAATTCACCGCAAAATCTCTCTTCCACTTCACCGAACGACCGACGACTCTCGCGCGCGGAAAGCGCGACCGATCTATACCAAAACCACAAAAACGTCGACGATCGCGGTGTACGAAACTTCGTAATGAACGTGAGCCAGATGTTCCCGGGAAACGAGTCGGAATTATCCCCCGGACTTTTCTGGATGACCATCAGGGAAAAGAGATAAGGAAGGGAGATAGAGCTCAATCAGAATTTTTGTAAGATTTTTACACCGTGTAACAAGATCCGCGTAACGAAATGGAAAGAGAGAGAGAGAGAAATCTTTACTGGCGAATTTAGTGACAGCGGAGTGCCAAAACTCCGTGCGCGGCTTTGTTGAAGAATTCACGCTCGAAAATCTTGATAAAATGAACGTAAAGAATTTATATCGTTCAATTTTATCTGGTTTTTTTTCATTTCTCGATTTTTCTGTATTTTTATCGAGTGTATAAAGCTATTAAAGGCCACGTGCAAGTCTCGATTGAAATTTTCCGAATAAAACGAGTGCTTCCTCGTTAAAAATTGCGTTATGCTAATGTCACATTGTGTCTGACGCACCTGTCGATGATTTACAACTCTAATTACACGAAACAAATGTAAATGCGCGCAACAACAAAAAACAAGAGCCGTAAAAATTCCCGCGCTCGTAGATCTGTACTTGAAACGGTTTAATGTTGAGGGGTGAGAAATTTTCAAGGCAACGCGTCAGGCTGTGCGCGGGCGAGAAACCATGATTTACGGAAAAAGCGTATTTTTATTCTGGAAACAGATGTGCAAATCGCGCGTATATTCCCGTGTCCGGCGTGTAAAGAGACCACTTTGTTAGACTTCCCCGTCTGTATATAGCTACGCTATGTTGTATGAAGCGCGGACTTTTAAACACTGAAACGCCACGTTTGTAAACACTTGCCGTATATATATATAACATATATATATATATATATATATATACGCGAAATGTTTTTAACAAAACTTTTTTCATTACGTGTCAAGCCGGAACTGAAATCGCTTGCTAACATTTATTAATACACATCCATCCCGCGGTTGTTTTTACACCGTGATGTGTCGCATTTGACTCGCCATATAATAATTAGTTAGATAAATATTTTATTATTTAGTAGAACAAAGTATGTCTAAGTAGTTTAATGACGCAATTTAATAAACTGCGCAAGTTACATATTCAACATTTGTATTTGTCAACATATGTATTTTTGTCAATATTCAATATATTTTGACTTTCAATATAATTAATAATAGATTAGTATGAAAAACTTGGTTTTTTTTTATACATACTTATATGCGAGAGAAAAAAATTATAAAATGTAAATTTCTTGGAGCCATATTTGTAGAGAAAACAAATCCCATAAAAAAAATTGCACAACCGTTACCTCATGTAAGAATTGAAGTATATTTCTCCTTGAAACATTACTTACGTAAGTATATTTATCTACATATTCGTTTTGTGTTTTATAATGTAATCTGTGTAATTTCTAAATAGCGCATGTACAGAAAATCGAAGTGAGCGCACTTCCGTACGTTGTTTATTCGCAACAATTAAGTTTGCAAAGCAGCAAGTTTGTAATCAAAATAATTATATTAAACTTATTTACTTTACATGCACTTTTCGAGTAACACAAATTCTCTTCTATGTGAGCATCTCCGAAATACCTAATTAAATTACCAAAACCTTACCGAAGGACGGGAGAGGTAAAATTTCAACAAAGTTGTCTACGTAAACTATGCGATGAGAAACAAATGACAACGTCTCGCCGCGCAACACGTCCCGCGTTAATTATAAAATTATTATTCTGTTTTAATACGTTCTTGAATAATGCATCGCGGAAATAAGTTCTGCAATGAAATCGCATGAAATAAATTATTCCCGAACATCCCGAGGCACGTAATGACGGGAAATATTCCGGAATCTCTTCCGAAAAAAGTAAAGAGTCGAGCGATTCTAGTTTTTCCTTCGTTTCCGGTGCTTATCGTAATTCCCGCAGTGTCATTAGTCATTTGTTGTTACATGCAAAAAAGCGCTGCGGCGCGGGCTCTTCACGTAGGAGACGGCCGCCGGGAGACTCGATATTTTTCGTTTTAATGGCCGTTACGGCATCGACGGCCATTTCTGAATTATTTTGCATGCGCTCCGCGCCGCCATCTCCGCGAATATCTCCGGGATCATGCAGATAATGATCAGTGATGTGCAACTACGTTATAAAGAATTCCGGCGGAGTCCGGGAGAGGCGTTTTTGTCTGGGAAACGACGTGTAATGGAGGAAATGCAAATTTAATGGATGACTTTCGATCGGCGATGCATAAATCGCCCCGGACATCTTTCGCAAACGAAAGAGTTTCGGTTTTCTTAGACACTCATCGTAAAACTCTCTCTTCCCATAGAAAGAAAGAAAGAGATTCGCAAATACGAAGTTCAAACCGTCCTTTCCTGTACCGCCTAATTAATAAACCCTGCGAATTTTATAAAAACATAAACCTTCGCTCCCCAAGTTTGCATTTATTAATACAGTAAAAAAGTTCTCAACTTTTTCAGATTTTTATTTTGCCTGGGCAAGATGTATCTTAAGTTTTCTTCGACGCGCGTGGTCCTCTATTTTTTAACATTTAAATAATCTATATTTTGTTTGTACATTTTTTAGTGTCGATTTTATATGTTCTTTTTAAACAGAAAGAAAAAGAGAGAAAAAAGAAAAAAAGGCATTTTGATCAAACGCAATTTAAAATATTATATAAAATCAGATTGTCATTAATATCAAATACTGTGCTTTCAACTGCACTATCTGATTTTCTACGAAACTCTAAGATCTCTCATTTAAAACTAAAATAATATAATTTTAATACATTATTCCGCACAATATTGTTTAATTGACGTTCTTCGTCGTCACAAATTTAATTCACAAATTGCTCCTCACAAGCGACGTCGTAAAATCAAATAATCCCCGACCGAGGTAATAAAATAGTAATTTTGACGTTATATCGCATGTAATTTTTTGTTTCTCATTGCTGTACTACGTAATTCGACTTGAAAATTGCACCACATCACGACATCGCGATTATCCGGAACTACGCAAAAAAAGGCGCAGGAATCGCGTCCAATTACTCAAACAGCGATTGTCGGTCGGCTAGACACTCAAGCGAGAAACACGAGGATATATATATTTCTCTCTCCCTCTCTCATTCTCTCTCTTTCTTCTGTCGTGACTGTAGCCTAGCTGTGGATGACAGTTTCTCCTCGTCTCGATATATTTGCGCGACACGCTCGGGCTAGACGGTGTCTCTGATACGACGGCGCGCGACTATATGCAGTCGGAAAACACATTTGAAACGTTGCCGAAGCGACTCCTGTTTACCCGCAGAATAATCTTGGAAATTCCGCTGACTTGATACCGCCGACGCTTACAAATTGTAGCACGATAATGGAAAGTCGCAATAATTACTTATCTCGCGTCGCGCTGTTGCGCCAACAAACGCCGGGTTAACGCCGGATTATTTAACCCGTTTCGCAACCGGAAGCAGAAAAGATGTAACATCAAATTACATTAAATTACATCGAGTTTTGTCTCCTAAGTGCGTTCACTCTTCGTTCGTTCGTAGAAAATGTCCGATTTTTCGCGCGTAAACGAATTAACGTGTTTCGTTATTTTCTAATATTATGCGCTAACGCTTCCTTCTCCGGCTTAGCGTGGAATCAAAAAACAAGCATTGGAGCTTCTGAGAGAAAAAAAATCTCACGGAGAAGAGAAACCTTGTAACTGTGAAAAATATCAACGTTCCTTTTAATTAAGATCTGCTTAACGCAGGTTCACAGGAACCGACTCAAGAGTTTTTTTTTATAAAAAAGTGAGTCGCGCATATTCTCGCACGTACAGGGTGCTTAAAGAAAAAAATTTAACGCTTATATATGCAACAGTGACTTCATTTTGAAGAAACAGAACCGATAGCACAAGAAATAACAAGTTGTGATAACAAATGTATTCTGCCTTCAGAGAATCTCCGTTTGTCTTGATTCGAAAGGTACGAGAAAAAATAAAATATTATACAATAATAACAAATTCTCCGTACATGTGTTAACAGTATTTTTGAAGCACTCTGTACACATGTGCAGACAAAAAACGTAACTTCGACCAAGCAAGCTCTCTCGTATGAATTATAATGCTAGGTGGTGAAATGGAAAAGTAGAAACTTCGGACGTATAATTTCGCTTTTGAAGAAAAAAATTCAAGTACGTCAGTCGAGAAGCTCAGTTAAGAAGCAAATTGTGTGTCTATTTGTCGGTGGTCATTTTTTCGTGATATCTGTAAAAAGACAAAAATTTGTTTGCACGTACAAAATATACAAATCCAATATTTTCTAATTATAAATTTACTTCACTTTTTTTTTTATTTGAATTCTTCAGACTAAGACCGACTGTTCAGGTTCCTATTTCGGTCGGTCAGGTTTACATTCTGATCGGTTAGGGTTAGGATTAGGTTCACATCTAGGTCGGTTAGGTTTGTATCTTGACCGACCTAGATATGAACTTAATCGACCTAAGAAAATTCTCTCACAAAAATTGTTACCGGGTTGTATGTATATAAAATATAGTAATTTCGCGTGATAAATATCTGACGTTCCGCAACTTCTTTTGGCTAGTCCTGAGTGTAATGACGTACGTGTTATTCTATCTTCGTCGGCAGATGCTGACATTGAATTATGTAGATGCTCAAAAGCGGCCGATAATCCCGGAAGGTGGCGGCGAACGGCAAAGAGCGCGGCCATTAAGCAGCGCGCGTAACTTTTCGCGAGATGAAAAGGCATGTTGAATCGACGTTCGCCCTTCCGAAACTCGATTCAAAGTTACTTTAACGCAGTTTATACAGAGCGAAAATCCAACCCTTTCCCGTCTCTCTAACCGGTTCCCGCCCCGCGTTTCACCGAATAATGAATAAAGTGTTAATATTGTCGCGGTTTTCTCTGATATAATCCCGCGCACATTCGAATGCAGCGCGCGTATTGTTCGAAGTGCCATTTAACGATCGAACACGGGCGCACACACTGCGATTCGCAGCAAGAAATATAAACTCAATGCGGTCAAATTAATCCCTCGGAGGGATATTTCCGCAAATTTATTATGAATTTAATATATATGTGAATTATATATTTGCCTTTACGCGCGAGTTTCTCTAAACGATATTTCAACTATTCTATAAATTTCGATCGCATTTTCGTCATCATTTTGATGATTGAAAACGTTAGAACAAGCTTTAAAATATAGCATCAACCGTACAATTTCGCGTGTAATTCGACTATGTAGTAGCACGTCACCATTTCGGATATATCTCTTCTGTGATATCGTTTCTATTCTCGGCAGAGCGTGCCATAATCTTATTTTCTCTTCAAGGATTTAATAAACTCGTGGCCGAAGAAATGCGACTGCGCGAAAAAAAAAGAGGAAACAAACTTTGTTATCTGTCATATACGTTCTTTTCACAGTGTTCTGGCTCTTTCCCCTGTTTCGTTTCGCCGACGATTTTTCGGCGTCCCTTTTTTACGTGTTTTTCCACAGCGACGTCGGCGACGTCTCGTCAACGTCGCGAACTTCCGACGCGCCGCGTTTTGGCGTAGAAGCGTTTCTCCGTTTCCATTCTTCTCCCGTTTCGATCCCTTTTGTCGACCAACTTCCGAAAGTCAGAGGGAACGAGCGCGAATCAAGTGTCAAATATTTTGGAAGTGTAAACAGGTGGAAAGTCTATCCGTTCTTGTTTTTCCGAGCTCCCCCGGCCATTTTCCCCGCCGCCCGCCCGGAGTTTTTCCCCCGGCAAGTCAAAAGTTCCGCGATCTTAATCGTGAACGTCTTGACCCGGCGAACGCAAAAAAGACGAGAGAGCGAGAGAGCTAAGTTGACGCTCGACGAGCAAAATTTCTCTTTGCACTATTCGCGCGACAAATCCGTGTCATCCGGGATTTTCGCTCGAGTCTTCCGAAAATCCGCTTCTCTCCAGCTGTGAGCGAGTGCAGGTTTCTTTAATAATGACGACAATTATCACCGCGTTTCTCACGCGTGTATATCCAAGCGCATTGATGCGATAAATTTTATAATTATCCGATTAGGAGAAACAATTAAAAAATTCATTTCTTCAAATTTTACACCGAGAATTTCAATGTATCCTTTTTTACCCTCGCCGGTTCGATAAAAAATAGTTTGATTGTTACAATATTTTCTTTGTGACTTTAGACTTCGCGATAAACTGTGCTACACGCATTTAAAAAGATAATAAGATTTTGCAAAAAAAAAAAAAAAAAAGAAAAAACGTTAATTCTCTCTTCGATGATAATCACGGCAATTTAATTTGCTAATGTAACATTAGAACGACCTCATATTCGATTGATCCGCCGCGCAAAAGTGAGAACAAAGGCCGAAATCACCGGTCGCCATATTGACGTAATTACCGAGGGTTCATGTTTCGCAAGCTGTAAGTGAATTATGTAAATTAAGTACGCGCCGCAGTATGTTACTCCAGCGCGCGGAAAATGGCCGCGTGAAATAAGCGATTATTCAGGAATTACCTCGATAATTTATAGCCGCGCAATGAACATACGTGTCGAATGTGATGGACATTTAATAGCTCAATAGAAATGCCTTTTGTTCTCTCTCCCTTTCTCTCTCTTTTTCTCTCGACACTCTGAAGATATTGTCCTCTTTTATCAAACAGAAGTTTTCATTTGGACAGGTCCTTTATATTCTCGCCGCTGTCGCACGTGACACTTCACTTTTATCTGAGCGAAAATATTCATATATGTTCGCGCGCGCGCGACAATGACAAAATTAAATTCTATAAGAGTACATCAAGATATCGCGTAACATTTTGTACATAAGCGTTATGTCGCGTTATTCGAGATAGATATTGTCTTATCGGCGTGACGTATTATATTTCCTTCTCGCCAGGATTATCAGTTTTACGAAAGCGTTGTCGAAAAACAGAAAAGCAGGAAGAAACATTACAGGTACACCTATACTTCTTTCCGCGGAAATTCCGTCGAAGTAATATCTCGCTTTATACGTCCTCGTATTTTCCCGCGTAAGAGCTCATCGAACCTAAAATCGCGACGCTATCAAATTTACGGCTGGATATCTTCCATAGAGGTAGTTAATAGCGATGACGACGACGTTGTAACGCGCGCAAAAATCGCGGGCGTTTCCGCGCGTGTTCTTTTCCTCGAAGAGAGAGAGAGAGAGAGAGAGAGAGAGAGCGAGAGAGTTTTCCTCCGCGCGAATTCTGCGCGCCGATAATTGGAGATGAAGCGTCTGAGCGCGTCACGCGATCACGAGTCGGAGGTATAATACTCCCTCGTAATACACCCTCGTGTGGCAATTAATACCACGTCGAAGCATCCGTTAAACAGGCTCCTCTCTCCTCTGTTTCGAATTATCGCCACCGTGACGCGGCGAGAGATCCAGAGCACATTTTACAGCTCGTGAAAGCGGCTATAATAAATCGACCGCGCGATGTGCGTGTCGTAAAGCTTCATTGCGAATGGCTCCCTCGTTTGACTTAACGCCACACTCGACCTCTCATCCCTCTGGCTCATTGCTCTTTCGCACCCGGATGATAAACTCGAATATTACAGCTTGCACGCAAGAGTGCATTAAAGCATTATGTACCCTCTGTGTTTCCAACGCTTTCTCTCAAAAGTCTCTCTCTTGCATAATTCCCTCACTTCAGTTTGATATTCAAAATCGATTTTCAAAGTCGCGTTTGCTTTTCGTCTGAAAAGGAAGCTCAGCGCGTCGATCCGTTTGAAATATAAGAAAAACGCGCCGAACATATTGCGCGCTATTAACGCGCCATTTCGCATTATGCGCCGTCTCGTCGAGAGTAATTTGGGACAAGAAAATATTTATCGGCTAACAAGTTTACCTGGAATAAATCCAGGAAAAGCGCGCGCGCGGCGAATGCAAGGAACGAAGCTCCCGGAGAAAGAAGGGGGAGGCGACGAGAAAGAAGCTGCGTGATGCGGAAAGGGCGAGGAGGATTAAGTTTTCCCGGTGCCTAAGAGTTCACGAGCGAACCACCATAAAGAAAGCGGCGAGAGAGAGAGAGAG
>QVOB01022826.1:0-14885 GCA_014839585.1 Pseudomyrmex concolor
CAGGTCAATATAAAAATGACATTAACGCGCGGTTCAAGCCCGAAAACTATCTTCAGAAATTTTAATAACACACCGCAAAAGCGTCACGTCCTCATATCATGAAATTATTTTACGTTGGATATTTATTTTCGTTATGTAAAATTTTTTTTTTTCGATCGGGAAAGAGGTTTTAGTTTCTGTTTATCGACTTCGTAGATATTGCAAAGTTTTATGAAGACTTAGGATGGGCGGCCGAAATATCTTAGTGTTTGAATTTGGACGCAATAAAAGTTCAAACACTAGGATTTTCAAATTCTAGTGTTTGAACTTTTATTGCGTCCTTTTTCCGATTATTACTTGCTCGTGCTTGAAAATTTTCAGCGGGACAAAGATGTTTAAGAAGAAGAGAAGACGCGATATATATAGATGCTTCCTAAAGGACTTCGATAATCGATTGTACAAGTGCCATATATCCGCGACAGACAGCAGCAGGCGGCATATAGACTCTTCTCGCGTCTTGCAGACACGACTCCGTGGGATAGGAACGAAATGGATATGGAAAAAGGGAGGAAGAAAAAAAAAGCGAGACATCCGGTTCCACATTAGACGCGGTTGGAGCGCGGCTGGAGAATCAGAGAGACGGGGGGAGAATAAGTATTGTCGAGCCCGGGAGTAGCTCGCCCTTTTTCGTCGTCTCGAAAGCGCAAAGGCTTGAATTTTATATACGCAGCGGCGATATAACTTTTCTTGCACACGCGGGGGCTCGCTTGGCTTGGCACCGGTTCTCGACGAAACTCTCGCGCGCGCGAAGAAACACGCCGCGAAGGGAGGAGAACCGCCTGGCCTATATCGATCGACAATTTCCTGGAACGCGATCATCGCGTTCTGCCCGCTTGGCAGGCCTTGGATTAAGATCGCACACGGTCTTCCTTCCCTTCTCTTTCCCCTCCCTCTCTCCCCCAGTGGAGGCTCTCGAGGCCCTACGTAATTAAGTCGTTCGTTCGAAGTTTCGCTGCGAAATCGTTCTTTCGCACTTATCTCCGTTACCACGGGGAGATCCAGCCGACAAATAACGACATACCCCAACCGGGCCCGGGTTACTTATCGGGCTTTGATAAGTTTGCAACTAATTACAGGGCCGGAAAGTCTGGAGGTTTGCCAGTAAATTCGCGTCTATGTGTAGCGCGTGTAGCTGCTTCGAGAGTTTTGATTATTTCTTTGGCTCAACATTCCGCGCGTACATGCCTTTGCAATGGGATTCTCTCTGAGATTAAAGAAGATGTAACATTCACTGTCGCGCGCTTGTTTCTTCTTAACCAGGTCGGTTGTTAAGCTGAAAAAGTAATCGTGTAGCGCGAGTTCATTATATCAGCTAAAGCTTTGAGATTAAACCCGCTGGAAATCTTGCTTGTTCATTCTCGGACAAGAAAAAGGAATGTTACGACGAAACGCGCATGTAGTTCGCGGCTTTATCTAGAGAGTGACTCTCTCAGTAGTTGGAAAATACACGCGAATGCGGCGAACAAGTACTCCCTTTGGCTTTCGCCGTGTTGATGTTACGGAGTAACAGGCAAGCAGGTCACTAATCGACATCGAAGCGCGGGAATGGAGTAAATTGTGTCATCCGACGGCGTTGTTTCCAACTGCGGCGGTCACGCGGATTAGGAACTCCGGAAATCTGCAAATGGCTCTAATTGGTTTTCTCCGGGAAATGAGGGGAACCTAATTTTGCTTAACTTTCGCCCGATAGTGGGGCAGTCGCGCCTATTCTCGTAGTTTTGCAAATGTTAGGATTCTCATGTATGTACGTTTCCCACTTTTCACTTATGCAACGAGGCTAATTCGAGAGCCAAGTTTTACCAGGCGTCCAACGTGACACTGTGCTCGGATAAACTCATTTAGTTTGCATTTATATTCAGATATCAAGTCGAGATCAAAGTCTCGTTCAAAATTTTGGATTTCCACAAATAGGTTGTTCCGTAATTCACGTTGAAACAATAATAAAATAATTCTGATCTGATGTGACGCACATTTAACACGATTTAACGCGACTTTTTCTTCTCGACAGATATGTAATATATTTGGCGTTTATCTCGCAAAGTTTGGCCCGACAGAATTGTGCGGATAATTTGAAATTGAAATATTGTGTTTCACGTATATCGATGATTGCCATCAACGACGCCAACGTTTTGATAATGACAACACTAATCAACGGATTTTATCGCGTTGATGATGTCTGTGACACAAACAAGAATATCGAGTTACGTATCATATAATATGAAAGTCGAGAGATGATCGGCCGGTGTCGACCGGGATACGTACGTAGGCGGCGGAACATTTAGCGGAAATCCTTGAATTCGCAATTATATCGGATATGAATTGAATCTCGTGCGAGCGGGCAATGGGTACCGCTCGTAATATTCCCGAATCAGCTGAGGTCGGCGGAAACGTTTTGAAGCCAAACGATATTATCCTGTTTGTTTTCCGTCTGTGTTTGCGCCGCAACCCCAAATTGGCGTTGCAATGTCGGCCTTTCGATTGTCAAAAATCCAATTCGCGTGCGTGGGTGTAATATTGCTTGTCATATTCGTTTCCGTTGGGCCGCGCGAAAATTCCGAATCTCGTCTGATACGATCTTTTTTTTTTTTATTTTTTTTTTTTAACAAATATAAAGCGAGTTGTGCGTCCGAAACCGGAATATAGATCAATTCGCGCATCAATTTGATATTTTATATCGAAAATTATCGTGATAAGCCGGCACAGCGATTGATTCACCGTACTTGCTCGCGTTCCAACATCCCATTTTCATGACGAAATTTATGGCTATTACCCGATGGCGTTTACGCGGGCGATACGATGGTTTATCTGGATAATGAGAGCCGTTCAAAAATGGCCACGTAACCCGTTCATTTTGCGTCCTTGCGCGTTGAGATACAGAACATATTCCGCCGTGATATCGGGCGGTCTTATCGCCCACCGATAAAACCGCGAAGGGCGACGGCATCAATTTGCAATATTTTCGTGTTAGTCGTGCGACAAGTGGTGATATCCGGCGAAAGAATCGTTTCCACGAAAGTTTCGCGGTGATGTGAAGATTCTCGAAGGCTAAATATAAAAGCCAGCGGCAACGACGATATAATGAGATAGGGATGATAATCGGAATGAAAATCTTAAAACCAACCAGAGCGAAACAAAAAATTCAAATAAGTGGCAAACAAACTGGTATTTCCGATGTACACGTTCGAACGAGAAATTATACAAAACTGCGATAAATAAGGGAATCAAGTTGTTTGCCGTGAAAATGTGAAAGAGGCTTGTTTAAGATATTGACAATCTCAGCGTGTGTACACTTTCGCTTTTCAAGACGCACGTTTTCCGCTTCCACAACGCCACGGGTGGATGGGAAACTCAACGAGTTGAATCTGAGGGACCGATAAACGTTCGAAACTTCGAGAGAGCTTCTGCACGAAGCGTTTTCCGCAAAGCGATCCCTCTCTCGTCGGTGCGTTTAACGAATGGCGTGCCACCGGCAACTGTTTGTATTGCCGCGCGACTTCACTCGCGCTTCAAAGCACACATCGCAGCCATTCTTCGAGTAAAAGTCGTCGGGCGCTTCCTGCGAACGATCGCCGCGCGGCGGGAGATGCGTTTCACCCTCCGAAATGAAACGTCAAACAATGATTTGCTACGAACGGGTTTTGGTTAAACGTAGATATTTGTAATTTCGCACCGCACTCTCCGTTCCGAGTTAATCCCGACGCAAGTTTTCTGGGGCACATACACATCAAGCGTGTCTGTTGTTTTGTAAAATATAGGTACACGTGATGCGGCAAACAAAGAGTAGGATAAAAACTTTGCTCGCGCGCAAACAATCGCTCAATTAACCGCATTTTTACGGACTTTTGCTTTTTTTTGTTATAACTCTCAGACAAAATTGGAATTTAAACACTTAGCTTTCTTAGGGTTTAAAAAAAAAAAAAAAATTAGAAATTGATTTTAACGCGAGAGAGTTGTATCACGACGATATACACACGATGGAAAAGAATTTCTCTCACGCGCTCGGCTCTGCGCGCGCGTATCTCGTTCATATACATATCTTATTCATTATGAAAACAGAATCACACGTTTTGCCGCGTTAATATCGCACATTTGAAGCTATTCCACTTCACGTGCGACGCAATTTCAACGCGTTTTTCACAGAAATATTCTTCAACAGAATATCGAAAAGTGAGAACGCTCTTATCTACGTGCCATTTTGTGCCAAATCCATTCTACGGCTTGGCCGCGGCAACCGATAACGCTGAAATTGCGAAATAATATTTTAACAGAATCACGTCTGGCCGAACCGTAAATTTGCGGACTTTAATTAAAAGTTTCATTGAAAGCAGAAGGTCGATCCGGCACGCATTGTGAGGTGGTAAATAATAAAGCCGCGCGCGCGCCTACTCTTGATCAAAATAAATTTTCCGCGTTCAAGAAAATGCTCATTTTACTGCGCGCTTTATAGAAAGCGCGCGACTATGACGGGCCGCGTCTACAATGGAGTCGCCAAATATTGCGAAACAAAGGCGCGATTAACTTTTTTTTTTTTTTTTTTGTCTCGCTGGAAATGACTTCCCTCTCGAAGCGTTATAATGTCGGCAGTCGACGTGCAATTTTTAGCGGTCATAAAAGCTCTTTAACGTTTATGCATTTTCTTCTTCAACAGCTACATCCGAGCACCATTCCGCGCGTATAATTGCATTAAACACAAACTGTCATATTTCTATCGTCATAATTTTATTTCTATCGTCGCATAAAACGGAGAAATTTGTGTTAATCCCATTAGTCACGAAATATAATAAGAGAGAAGATGCCCCTCTGTCTATGGATTATGAAAGCTCGTCTAGATCAGCATATTATCGGAATCTGATTAGTGGTTTAGCCGAATTACGTGAAGTAAACCGAATTATTCTATCTTCCTCCTTACTTTCTTTACCCGCCGACTTTGACCCGTAAGCAAGTATGCTAGTGACGTGCTTCTTATAAGATATTTTTACCCCGCAACCAGCTCTCATTCTTCGGCGGAGTGCATTATTCTGTTCCATTAGTCGATAATATAAAAGCTTTTGCTTTCATGCATGCAATGGAATTAAAATTCTTGTGTCGTACGCATAAAAGCTGAGAAATTAATATTACGTTGACATACGTATCCTAGAAATATTATAGGATAATCCCGACACACAGATGAGTCGCACTTGTCAAAAACCTTATCAAACAGTATTAAAGACAAATGAAATATATCAATAAAAACTTTATACTGTCTCTTAATACAAAAAATTATGAATACAAAATCTTTATTTCTTATAAAAAAACTTAAAAGCAATTTTTAAAAACCTTTTTATTTTTGCTATATATTCCATAGGAGTGAGTTATATGGCCATGTATGGATAAGATATATATTAACTCATATAAAAATCCAACAAATAACATTTACTTTCTCACAACAACATCTTCCAATATTTATTTGTAATAAAAGTATTTGCTTGTATACGGCATTTACTTGTATATTAACATTATGTATTTTTAAATAAATAATAGGCAAGAGATAAAAATGCGCGAGAAGAAAGCTGAGCTTGTTGAAAAAAAAAAGTGTAATATTGCGCATATTTGCGCAGACGCAAACGCTGTATTACGGGGCACATATGTATTCCACACATTAAAAACTGACGTCCCAAACTAAGATTGTATAAGACAGATGGTTGATTAAAAACATACTAGAGTTAAGTATTTGTAATTTGCTATACTCCACTCTTTACTACTCATTCTTACATATCGCAAAATAATTGCTTTTTATAAATCTTGTAATAATTTATATCTGAAAATATAACTGCGCTATTTATCACGTTGAAATCGATTAAACTGAACAATAGTAACAATGAATAACGTTAATAGTAACAATGAAAAGCTGAAATCACAACACAAATCAAACCTAATACTAATGTAATATAAAGCACATAACAGAGTGGTTGTACGCAAATTATCCTCACTCTTTTTCTAATCCTATGCGGCATAAAATCTAAATCCGAGAGTTATTTTACAAAAAGTTTTCCATAATTTTACGTGTGATAATTACATAAAACATTCTATGTTAAAAAAAAAAACATGTCAACATTCAGTTCCTATAATTTAAAAATAATGTGAGCTTACTCGTGTAATTTATTATTTTTCTTTTTTTTTTGTAACACCAGATCTTTCACATACGTTTGTTCTATGAGCATTTTTTATCTACGCATCGATTGCGTTCCTCGGTCGAATAATTTCGCCAGCTGATTTACGCATATCCGTTACGGGTGCTGTGATTCGAGACGTAGCTCGATTACAGTTGTGCCTGACATGGCTCAAGGAAGGAACGCGCGCGAGTTTTCGTAACTTTCAGACGCGTCGCCGCGCGCCTTGCTAAGTGTAATATATAATGGATTTTTGGCCGGAAATGGCGAGGTGTCCATAGATCACGAACCCCACTTCCGTCGCACCTAAACCCTACCGGAAACTCACGCGGCCTGATTTATTTTCTTGCTCTGTGGCGGCGCGAGAGCAACACACAGCTCGTTCCCCTCGCAAGTCTATTATCTTCGTGATAGTTTCCCCGATTTGTTGCCCCCGCGAATTTCTCTTTTGCCGCAACCCGCCGCCAAATGCGTCATTATATAAGCGGCCGTTTTCATTGGGAAATAATAAGCGCGCTCGTCGTCGCGCACGTAATCGTTAAATCTCTCGAATAATAGACATGCAATTAGAATATTATTATCTCGGGCAATATCTCTGTGTTAAATTGGTTTATTATTGATGAAATGTCGAGGTACACCTGCAAAACGTTTCGATCGAGAGATGCGGTTCTTGTCAATGCAACATTCAATTATGTAAACAGCGATATACAAGTTTTACAAATTTGAATTGTTAAACAGAATTTGACGCACAACTTAACGCACAACTAACTGTGTCTGAGCTTCTATTGACGTTCACATACATTTAAAGAGCAATTTCGGCAAATCTTGTCAATTAGAAAAAATATTATCACGTGTCGCTAAGTAACTTGGAATTATCGACAAAAATGTCTCAGTCAAAACAGCTGTTGTTCGAGCGGCGTTAGAAAAAATTCAATTAACACTTGTTAATTATCACGATTCAATTTGGATTTTTGCCGTATCATTTTATGCTCGACGCGAATATTCCATTATTCGTCAATTGTCATAATTTTTCGTGCCTCAAATGTGCGATTGATCCCACTTAGCCTTCGTTCAGTGCAAACACATAAGCTTGAGAGGTGCACAAATTACAAAGCCGCCTTGCGTACGAGAGCAGCGGTCATGCAATCGACTCTCGCAGCAAGTTATCCCTTCCGCTCCCCCCTCCCCCGGACCTCGACATACCGCGTATTTATTCAAATTGCACGGACACGTTCGATCTGTATGCCCCTCATTACCAGCCACTTGAAAACCATCGATTACAGCGCGGTCTGCACGTTGCGGCGCGTCTGCAGCCGTCCATTACCCTTCTTTTCATTTTTTTTTTTTTCCAGACTTTTCACCGCCGCGACCTTTTTCTCGCCAAAGTTGCACGAAATTCATCGCGGCACGTAAAGCAGTTTTTTTTTTTTTTAAACGCTCGCACGAAATTCGCTCTTGCATGTGAGAAATGTTTGAACCTGATGTTGACCCTAACATCAAGTTCGAGAGCTCGGATTAATAAGAGAGCACGGATACCTAATTACTTTAACTGTGTATGCTTACGTCACGCACACGGCTCGAAACGTCTGATGATGCCGTGCAATTGCAAACAAATAGAGTTTCGCAACGATGGTTAGCATCCGTCGGAACCGGTTTGCGCGCAATGAGACAAAAATCGCGAGTGCTCAATAGCGCGGAAAACAAACCGAAGTTTTATGCTCGGGCATTCTCACGCACGAAAATTCCGTAATCATCATCGTGGGTCGAGAGAAAGAGACAAAAGACGACGTTGACGAAAAAAAACATTTTTCGACATTGATGGTGAAAAAAAGCCAAGAACGACGAAATGCTTAAGGGAACAAAGGTGTTTTATGTTTCGTCCTGAATGGCGCTCGCTCGAAATATTATTACGACGAAAAGAGTAAGTCGCGAAGACAAGCGCCGTATCATGGAAAATAATAAGTCTCGGGCAATCCGTGCCTCTGGGCTTCCTGAAAAGCGAAGAGTCGGTTTAGTGAAAGAAAGGGAAACATGAACGAGAGAGAGAGAGAGAGAGAGAGAGAGATGTCGGAACTAAAAGACAGTAGTAGCCCGAAGTAGGGATCGCTTGGGATATCTAACGATTCTCGCTTACAAACTGCGATTTCTGATTACATTTATCTCCCCCGTTGTTCTCTCTGTGTTTTCTTTGGTTGTTGCCAAAGTGGGTCGGGCGTTGATGAGCCTAATTTCTATTGCGCAAGCGTGACAGTAATTGTTTAAGTATGGCGGATGGAACTTGAAGAAATTTTGATAAAACTGTATATTAAAAACGCGTGAAGTTTCGTTCGAATAATATGTGGCGGAAAAACCTGATTTGCCGAAAATTTCATTTAAATGTGACAACGCGGAACTGCGTCGCCGAAAAAAAAAAAGAAGGAAACAGGCGGGAGGCAGAGGACAGAAGACGTAGATGTTACGCGCGTGTAAGAGTGGTTGTTCTGCCGCGCGCGGCGGGACATTGTAATATGACGTGTCGCAGCGTGAAATCCGGACAGAAATTTCAAACGAGCGCGCGGAATGGAATCACGCGAAATCTATCTCGCGAGGAGAGTGTAAGTGAGAGTAAGAGAAAGAGCGCTTATAAGGGTGAGAGTGAAAGCCGGGGGTCAGCCGGCGACATACAGAGCGCGCGAGGGGGAGCGAAGAGGAGTGGAGCGTAAAGGCAAGCAATCCGACGCGCAGCGGGAGATGGAAACTCGGAGAGAGGGTGTCGCTATTTTTCATTAACCGCCCGATAAAGCAAGAGCGACCCCACCCCTCGATGTTTTATTTCGTTCGACTCTTTCTCCCCGCGCTTCTTCCGTATCTCTTTCTCTCCTCTTGCCAAACCGCTTTCGTCGTCTCTTTCGTTCTGTCCTTTTCTTCTTTCGCTGTTGCAAAATCTCTGCGTTCGTGTCCTCGTCTCACTCACGGATTTTCTCTCTCGTTTTCCCGCATGAATCTCTACCCTCGTGAGGAGACGCACTTTTGTCGACCCGGAGCAGTTCTTTTTATCTTTTTTTTTTTTTTTTTTTTTCGCGAGAGGGAGGAATCCTTTTATTACCTGGGCGCGCGACTCTAGTGTTTAGCGGACAATAAGCCGATGAAAGCTACGTTTGAGCCCGAGGGTCCTTTGAAAAGTCCTTTCTCACCAATCTCACGTTTTTTTTTCGTCCCCTCACTCTCGCTTTTCCTCTTCCAGCTTTCTCTCTCTCTCTCTCTCTCTCTATCTCTCATTTCTTTCGCACATGCTCCCGTTCCTATTCTCTGTCTCTCTGTCGGTGACCCGGTTCCCTTCCTCCGGCGTGAAAATTTCGCACTGCTTTTTTGTTTCCCGCCTGCTCTTTGCGTTCTTATTTACCACTCCGATTCTCCGCGTGCCGAGAGTTCTTGTACTTCGGAAAGTATCCCAACGTAAAACACCAAAGCTTGTTTAAGCTTTCGGAAAAAAGAAGCATAAAATTTCGCGAAAAGGAGAGAGGATAAGAGCCGCCGCATCTCGTCTCTCTCGATTGAATCTAGATAATCTATATAGGTAAAAATTTCGTACGGAGAGTATCCATTTTGTAACTTTCCAAGAGAACGGAACGTATCTTGAATAAAACTACATCTATACGTGAAAATATCCGTAACAAGTCACATTTTCTTTAACGCGCACTCCGTCACTGCCGACGCCGCGAAAAACATAAGGCGATAAAATTCTTCTTTATATTTATATACAAAAGTCGTTATCTCTCGTTCCGACACGAGAAACAAAAAGGAAGTAAATAAAATTTTTGATACTACTTACACACGTACGCCCCGCGCGTTGAAACGTCGCGACGCGCGTATTGTATATATACTTTTCCGCACGTGTTTCGCGACGGAAGCATGAAATCTATAACGTGCGTATGTTATGGATTTCATGCTTCCGTCGCTCTCGCTCGCTTATCGGAGAACACGACTTTGCGAGTGAAAATTCCCGACGCGAAATATATATCGTCGAACACACAGATATATATATATATCTGTATATATATATATTCTCTAGTAGAGAATATATATATATATATTCTCGAAACGTTCTCTTTTCATGAGAAACGTTCAATCGTCGCGAAATTTGTTGGCAGCGCGAGATTACGTCGCTTGATTTATCGGCTGAGATTACCGCGAGATTTCTTCGCTCTGATGAGATGAAGAGCGAGACACTGAACGCGGCGCGCGTAACGTGGAAGAAAGATTCTCGCCGGTATGAGACCCGGGGAGAGAAATGTGTTGATGGCGTGAAGTCGGTTGCGTCCGATAAATAATAATCACGCGATATGTTGGCGAAGAGCAACGGGAGAAGTCGCGTGCCTCGATAAGAGCGTTGTCGCGATATTATCTTTCCCCTTCCCTCCCACCTCTCAGCGCTCGTAAAGCGAAGAACCGGAGCGGGACGAGAATGTCGAAAATGTCCGGAGATATTCAGCGATGTTACGAAGGACTTGAAGTGTTGGGTGGCGGGAAGTGCTGGGCTGTCCCTCGAGGCTGCGACACAGCTCGTCGTCGTTGGCGAGCAGAAACGTCTCTCATTACTCGCGAATGACAACGGGACGGCGACGACGAGCGGTAGACGAATGCGATTTTGATGGCGTTGCGGCGGCAGACCAGGTCCCTCGTATCTAACGTCGTAGCCAGTGATTCGTTTGCAGCGGCTGTTATGCCGCGGCTGAAACTCGAGAGCCGAAGTCGTGAATCTGCGGACGGTTTTATAGAAGCGCGGGGGTTTATAGGGACGAAACCCGGGCGCGCGCACACACTCGTTCGGCGAAAATAACGGCGGCGCTTGGACGGGCAAATTAGATGGGCGAGTTCGGTGACCGAGTGAAGGGGAAAAGAAGGAAGGAGGGGGAGGGAGAAGTCGGATTTCAGTGAGATAGATTTGAATTGCATCTAAAGGAAGATTAATGACAGAGACACAGTATTACTTTGTGTGGTTGAGATTATTAAATGGCGAGATGAAGAGTTTTTTTGATCGGAAGAAAGATTCATAGATTCCGCGGAAACATGTCTCCGCGATGGCGTAATAACTTCTAAAAAGAAAAAAGAAAAAAAAAGGCTCTCCCTCTTCCGAGATTAATCTCCTTTGCGTTAAAAGTCTCCGCTTTAACCGGTTTTTAAATTCGACTGAAAGAATCAATTATGACTGTCTAAACGATTCAACTTTGCGCTATCGCGCGAAAGTCCAAGTTTTAATGCAGGAAGGGCTCCTGTGTTGATTGCGCGACTCCTCCCTTCCCCTCCCCCTTCTCCGAAAGAGAGCCAAGAGTCGTGAACGACGAGAGTGGGAGGGCAAATAAATGAAGGCAGAGAGACTTAATGAGAGCCGCGAGCGCATTCATATTTATGTGAACGAACCAGCGTAGCCCCGGCGTGGCATAGCACTGAATCAGACTCGCGCCAACACCCCGTGGCTTCCTCTCTCGCCGGCCAACCCCGCGCGCCGCCCTAGAAACCGACCCTATTTGTTTTTATAATTCTACTTGAATAATTGCCAGCTTCTACCGCATTCCCCCGCCTCCCTCGCTTCAACGTGGCCACCGCGCACGGTGGTAACCGCTCTTGTGTGTAGTTTACTTCTCTCTCTCTCTCTCTCTCTCTCTCTTTCTCTCTGTGAACGAGAAAAAGAAAAAAAGAGGAGCCGACTGAAACATCGCGTTCTCTCTGCCTGAGACCTGTGCCCGGCACGAAGTTCGTGCCGCAAGCTCCTCCCGAAAACGAGCCATCAATTCTTTTCCCGACAGCGGCATTATTAATTGCTCATTTAACATGTTGGCTTGCTCGCATCTTGTTCAATGAAGATTACATTATATTTCGCGCAACAGAAACAAAGAGTCTTTAGTCTCTCAGTTCGTCTTTGTTGATGAAACCGAGCCGCAGCTACTTAATAAACGATTCGTTTTATATGAGGAAGAAGCCACCTGATGAATTTTAAACGAAATACGATATTATCGATTCGTTGCCAAGGCGTCGCGTGCTGTAGTCGTCAAGTCTACGGTTGCCAAGGAACTCGATTCGCGCTACAGCGCCGTTGATTTCGGTTTGATGTCGGCGACGGAACGACGACGGTTGTTTTCTTTCCGTTGTATATAAACTGGCGCTGATTCAAGATGGCTTAGCGACGACACGGCCGTGCCTGTCGCCTGAAATTCGCAAAGAGAGAATCGAGAGTTATTTACTTTGGCTCGATGTTGGGAACGTCGAATTCGCTTTCGCTCGGCGAAAAGAAGGCGAACCGCGGCTTTTTCTCTTTCAGCTACTTTCTCCGTGCTGGAGAACACGCCTTGATCCCGGTCTATATAACGTTTCGTGATTTCCGTCACGTTTGTATTCCGGAACAGAAACGCGGCGGTCAGGGATTCCCGATCATGCACTGCGCGCGGAGAGAGTATTGATGAAAAAAAAAAAAAAAAAAAAAAAAAAAAAAGAACTGCGAGGGAGGAGAAAAAGATAACGACGGCGTTCTCGGCGACGAGGAATCCTTTTAAAGAGGTCAAACGTAAAGACCGTACGTGCGTCGGGCAGTAACCAGAGCAAAGCGGAAATTGGGCGGAACGTCATGAAGAAAATGCGAGACAATTTTTGAGCGGCGTTGCGGTGGATCGAATTCGGTAATGAGTTTCTGCAGTACGGCCGCAATTTCCGGTTTGCATTAATCTTACGAGGTAATTGGCGACTGACGCCGAAAAAACAAAACGCCGTGGAAAATCGTGTCTCGAACGTGTCGACGTAAATGACGATTTTACCATCATCGTTCAGTTTCACTCGCGGCATTCGAATAGTTGCGTCGATTTCGCGTCAATATATCGCTCGCAACGGAAAACGGCTCGTTCTGAATCGCTTTACGGAATACTTTCGAGCAGGAATGTTGCCCACGATGGTGGTTAGCGTTCGATAAATTCCCGGGCCCCGGGCATCACCGTGACCAAAGCGTCCGCGTTCCTGGTGGAAGATAATTTAGATTCCTGGGGTGTGATTTTTTTAACGGTCTTTTATATCACTCTTCCCACCTCTCGACACCGCGTTGTACAAGCGATGGTTTTACCGTTAACGGTAAAACCATCGCTTGTACAACGGCGCATTCCTCGACGGCGGCGCGGTCTACGGCCAAGTTCATTTTGTATCAGAAAACTTACGTGGTGATTCGCTACTGAACGATTGACTCCTTGCTTTGTAAAATCGTGTGAGATTTATGATGCGGTTTTGTTGTTAGTTTCTTATTAATCACATTTTGTTTTATAAAAAAAATTTATTAATTAATAATTAATGAACGAACCTTGATGGTCGAATTGCAATGCGGAAGATCCGGATTCGATTCCTGGAGGTGTCGTTTTCGCAATAATTTTTTATTTTCTAAGGGAAAGAAGGAGATATTTTATCTACGTGCGAGACAAATCAAGTATCCGAGATGAATTTTCGAATTGCAATTCGGTTCAAATTATTACATGGAATTTAAATAAAAAACAATTTAAATACCATATATATTATTTGCATCAACATCTAGTACCGAATATTTCTTCTCTAGGATTAATGTTAGTTTCTTATCACGGTGCTGTTAGTTTCCACGCGGCAAAGAAGGATTGTGATTGTTGTTGGTCTCAGTGTATAAACGCTTTTATCGCTGTGTCGCGCAGTCACAAATTAAATAAGGAGTTAAATGCGATAAAAGTAACACTGTCCTACCATTGTACGATTTTCAAAATACCAATTTAACGCACACGAAGCAGCAAGAAGCAACAAGTTTAAAACAATGTAGTTAGTTCCACTAGAAGAATTAATTAGCTAGTATTCTCACGACGCGATCGTACTTTGCGCGCCGCAATACCGGAGTCGCGGAGTGCGGCGCATTTTGCCGTGAGTTATCGAATAATTATGACGATTGCCGACGCAATACACGTAGAGGAACCAGGTGCGCTAAGATTAGTGGCGTCGGCTAACGTTAGAACTCCGTAGTTTCTTCGTAGGAGAAAGAGGAAAGGGTGCGAGAGGGGCGAGAACGCAAAGGGGTCTTGAGTTACCACTACGTTGGGTTTCCACTGCGACTGCAACGTCTACCAATAAGGAGCGGAGGAAACACGAAGGCAGAAAGCTCGACGAGGAAGGAAGAACGTACCGGTCTCTCGGTGGAAGGGTGAAATAATTGTCGGGGCGCGTGACTCCCATGCCAAGCATCCCTTATACTTGGAGCCAGCCAGCCAAGAGTCTGGAACCACCGCAATGCACCCATAAACTTAATACTGCCGTTTGCCGACGCTCGCCTATGACCATCTTTCTCTCCACTCCACATCCGCCTCCTCTGCTACCTCCTCGCGCTCTATGGTTCTTCGTCGACTACCTTGCATTCGGCCTCCGCGCGACTCGATATCGTATATCCGTGTGTTGGAAGCCTCTCGTATACCCGCGCCACAGTTGTCTCGTGTATTTCCACTTTTTACGGCAATCATATCCGCGGAATTCTCGCTCGGCGCTTCGACGGATTCTTCGCTAAAATGTCATTACGTAGATAGAAAAGTTCCGTGAACGATCTGTTGTGATGACAACAGCGCGGAAACGTTCTTTTATTTCTAATACTAGCACAACGCAGGCGCGCGCTACGCGCACGCTATTATAATTGACAGACGGATAATTTGCGTGATAATCTGAAAAAGCGTGTGC
>QVOB01022830.1:0-17923 GCA_014839585.1 Pseudomyrmex concolor
ATTTTTTTATGGAGTTTTACAGAAATATTTTTTCAAAGCGTTGACAGTGCGTAACTTTATAGAGATACGTTAAAATCCGTTGACGGCCCTCTCTTTCTCTCTCTCTCTCTCTCTCTCTCTCTCTCTCTCTCTTTTTCGTCTATCTTTTCCCCAGAGTTTTAGCGACACATTGTCTACACTGAAGAAAAATCTACCACGACTATCCGTTGGTTTTTTTTTTAAATCTTTACCTCTGATTCGTCGACAGCGGAGCGTCGGTTAGTCTTGCGAACTTATTGGGAATAAAAAAACGGAAAAAACCGTCACTTTCTCTCTGTGCACGCGAGCATTTGTGTGTGACTGCACATGTGTCAAGAAAAAGAACCAATCGGCGTTTCAGGTTCATTCGCGAATCGCTCTCCTCTTCCGTTATCAGAACGTCACACCTGGCGTAATCTTTAATACGCCTTTCTTTCGCAGGTAACGTAAGGGTAAAATCGAAACCGGTGAAAATCACCCCAAAAATCATAGACCCCTTCTCCCATCTCCCTATTTCTGGTGCACATCTTTCGCGAAGTCTCCCCAAGAGGGAGACCCTACAGATTCTCACGAAAAAAAGCATAATTTTCGATGAAAAAAGGGAAGGGACGATGCAAATTCGTGTATGAAAAAGGAAAGCCGTGTGTGAGCCGCGGCTATGTACCTGCCGTAGTATTCCGAACGACAGAAAAGACGAAGAGCGTCGGGCAGTAATGGGGTCTTCCCGCGTACGAAGGAAGAAGGGCCCAAGAATATATGTATATACACGTATGTATGTACACGAGGTATAGGAGGGATATATATAGGACGTGCCCGAGAAGCGGAGCGAAATTTTATAGGAAATCCACACCAATATACCGCGCGCGTTAGTTTTCCGAAGGTATGCTACCTGACCTGTTGCGTCTTTTTTCCACCTTTTTTTTATGATTTCGGAAGAATCCTCTTGTCAGGTAACGCAGATGGAGAGGCGAAAATCGGGGTGCATCGCCCCGAAAGTGAGATGCGCTCGGCAGAGAGACTCGCAGGATTCACAGGATTTTGAATTCCTTCGCTCTTCTTTCCCCCCGCGTGCGCGCTGAAACCATCGTTCCAGCAACGAACGCTTCTCCTGGCAACACCTCAACGTACATCCGAAAGATCCCCGTCCCCGACCTGCGCGCTCGCGACGGTGCGTTTTTATGAGATTCTCGCGAGCGTTTATCTCCATTTTCGGTTTCTCCGTTCTCGGTTTTTATTTTGGAATCAAGGAGTCGATGGAAAAGCGCCACTAGAGAGAGAGAGAGAGAGAGAGAGAAAGGAGCGGCTCCAAATGGAAGCGACTTCCACTTTTTGGCATGACTGACCCTCGTTCTTCCTCTTTCCTCTCCGTCATCGACGTTGCTCTGCCGCGGTTTTTGACTTTCCCACAAGAATGCGAGAGAACAACTTCTTCTTGTACCTTTAGTCGTGGCTGATTGCCCGTTCTCGTTTACGTTCTTGCGTCTACCCGCTTTCTGTCTCTGTTGCAAATGATAGTTAAAGAAGTTAAAAAAGCAGTAACATCAAAATGTAATAGTAAAATATCTTAATATTTATACATATTAATTATTTTTATACATATTAACATTAATATATATAAAATATATATAAAATTGTCTGCATTAATTCTTTTTGCTACATATACATAGAAACATATTACGTTTCATACTTGTACAACTAAATTTTTTATGGTTTTATGATTTTATGGTTTTATAACGTATAGTAAAAAGTTTTATTTCTTCGATAATAGATAATACGTACAACTATACATATCTAGTCTAATTATAAAAATTGTTTTTTTTTTTTTACAAGTTTCATCGATTCCCTCAGAATGCGAGAAAAATCTTATTGTTCCGACAGCAGCAACCCCTAGGCGCGCACGTGACATATACGTTGAACGTTATAAATCTCCCTTCGAAAACGCAGCGTATCGAAATAATTATTAAAAATCGCGCGAGCCAATCGCAGCGCATAAGCTAGTTTTCTCCGAATCAACCGAATTGGTTCCGTACCATTATCCGACAACCCCGGCGCGAGCAAGATGAAGGAGACTTTTCGTAAAGGGGTGGCGAGGGAGAGAGAGCAGTCATAAGATACGATGATGGATGCTCGTGAAGGGTTGCTGCTGCCGAGGGCAGCACGTCAAAAGGGCAAAAGGGTTCGACTCCGACCAATCGGTCCGACGTAATCGTCATGTCCGGACCAATCCTGGGACCCCGATGGGGCCACATTGATGGTGGGGAGGGTTGGTGCGCCCTTACGGGCAGAGTTTCGTTGCGTCATTCTGACATTCGCTCTGTATCGGTCTGTTGGCTAAGATCGGGCGCATATCGTGGCATTCGAATCTCGGAGCGAATCTCCGGGACAAATTCACTTTTTCTTATTGATCGAGAATCGAAGTCGCGGTTGGACCGATTTATAAATATTAATGAAGTATTAACGAGTAACATATAATTAAGACCGTTTGACTCTCTCGCAAACTGATTCGTATTCGCAATAGTTCGGATAATCTTTCGCGGCTTAGAAAGGTGGCGTGTTTTTCTTCGGATTTGAAGTGCACTATTTTTTTTCCTTCTTTCGATGTCTTCCGAAGCGGGATGAGGTCGCGTCAATTGATAGATCAACGTGGGATCGCTGAGGGCGATCTTTTTCACTTACGCGCAAGATATCGATCGTGCCAAACCTCGAGAAACGTCCCGATGTAGGGACAGTGAACGCACGGAGGAACGAAGTTATGATGGTCTTCCTGGAGGAATCCAGGATGATCTTCGCGGACATGCGTCTTCATGCCACTAGCACGCCAACCACAACACCCACGCGTTATCATCATCGGAAATACAGAGCGCAGAACAACAACGATTGTATGAAATTCGACACACACATTCGAAACATTTTTTTTAACATGTAACATATCCGACCACTTCACATAATGATCATGTTGCTGTGTTTTAAAGATATAATTTTTATTTGTTAAAAATATAAGTAAATAAAAATAAATCGAACGTTTTACTTTTAGCAAAAAATTTTCAACAAAACGTGAATTAGATGCGTATCTAATCTTATTGATAACATTTTTTTCAATTGCTTGTTGCAGATGCAGATTTACACGGTGACGTCGATGCACCTGATCTCAGTGGCGATGACAGAAGTATCGCAAGTGATATTCACGACCCCACAGAAGCACATCTGGACTCCGACTCAGACAAGGAAGCTCTTAACTTGGTAAGAAATTAATTTATTTATTTCCCTCTATTTATTTTGTCTTATTCTTCTTATACTCTAATTTTTTTTCAAATATTATATTAAAAAGTTGAGTTATTAATATATTCTTTTAGTAATAATTTGTATTCGAGTAGTAATAATTTGAAAACAATTTGGCCACGCCATCTTGCGTGCGCGGAGTTACAGATGTTTAAATACTACGCGAGAAATTAGTTGCTCTCGTCTTAAGATTTGCATCAACAGATTTTATTAACAGCAACATGTGTGATATAATAAAAAGTCTTAAAATTATGTGCGGAGCGTACACGCTTTTACGATTTAATAAACAGTCATTTTAAAATTTGTTGCATCTTATTCGTATTGTTGATTGATAATTACATTGTTCACATTGGCAATTAAATACATCTTTGAATTTATAACGCGTCAATAACGTTTTGCGCACAAAGAACAATTTTCTTCATTAAATCAAACGTTATTTTTCCTACTTATTTTGACGAAAGCGTGCTTTGTCACGTCGATCATTGTCAACCGTTGCACATTGCTTAAATGTATCGACAACGGTACCAATCTCATTTGCGAACGTCATATCCGGACGTGTTTTCTTCCCTGCGCGACGTGGACGTGTCTTCGATTTTTTTCTTGCACGGGACGCTCTTGACGGGCGTAAAAAGCGTTCGCGATCAATATTTGACAAATAAATAAAGGAGGCCACTAGCGAGATGAACAACGAGGACGAACGCTTGGCGTGGCGTGTGTGTAGAATAGGTTTTATAAAACACAAAAGCGCGCAACGCAGAATAGAGGACCGTAGTGACCAATATCCTGACCTGGCCGAGTGTAAACACGGCTTTGTCCGACGTCGAATTTACTCTGTAATATTAGGGAGAGTGGCTCTCTCCTCGCGTGGCGCTGTCCGATTCTTCGCGTTCTCCGATCCCACGTCACAGTGTGTGAAATCTCGTAGCCCGCATTACGGGGAGAAATCGAAAATATAGTAAATAAATCCTAAATGACAAATCTTGTTTCGTTGCGGAATGTAAAAAAAAAAAAAAACTCGCCCCGTATCGTTTTATTAGTAATTGTACAAATGATTGATGATTTCGATTTAAATAAATTTAAAGATCTCTTCGGAGTTGCAGATTCGTCAATAACTTCGTCGTAATTACACGAAAATCCTAAAGTGTTGATATTTATCACATCGTGCTTTAATTGATCTAATCACATTCAACATATAAAGTGACTTAACACAGAAATCACACAAAACAACATTTCGGAATTTGTTTCAGGTCACGGATGGTTCGCATCGAAACAGCAGTAGTGGAACCAGCGGCAGTGCGTCCTCGCCGAGCTCCGGGGTCAGCAGCCAGCTCGCCGGCAGCCATCCGCAGCAGCAGCAAGCGCAAACGCAACACTCGTCCACCCAACCGAACAACAGCAACTCAGCCTTAGCAGCCGTTCAATTGGTCGGCCAGCAATTGCTGATGCACGGGTCTTTTGCGGCTCTAGCGCCGCAGGAAATTCAAGCGCTCGCCTCTACGCTGCAGCAGCAGCAACAACTGACGCAGCATCTGCAAATCGCTATGTTTCAGCAAGCTAATCCGGGGGCGGCAGGGCAGCTTCCCACACAGGCGCAGTACTTTCTGCAAAATCAGGTGAGAGTCCGTTGGAGAGACGGATCTCTTCGATGTCATTGTTCCGACGACATCGACGGCCGAATTACGCTTTGACGCAAATTGCACGCGATTCGTACCGTCACGAAATTTTGTCGGCGGGATGTCGGGATCGGTCGGAGTCGATCGCTAAGACGGCAGCGATGTTCGGCCGTGTGCTATCTGATCGGGACGCAAGAGCCCGGGACGTCTTATTCTTCGCGAACAGCACCCTCGATTCGACGTCGAGATAGCCGTGTGGCAACGGCACAAAGAAGGCCGAGGTGCAGTCTCTTCGTTCATGCTCGCCGACGCACATCAACTTGCAATCACATCACGGTTGAATTTCGCGCCCCATTACGTCACATTAAAGTCTTTGGAAATAGTACGAGATAGATTTAATAGAGAATTGATTTAAACTATTTAAATAAATTATATATTTATATTATTATACATCTATGATATAAAAAAGAGCAATAATGATAATTTTTATGAGAAGAAAACTATTAAAACTATTAATTTTACTTTCAAAGGCTATTTTAATGCTACGGCGACAGCATACATCTATAAAAAATGCATAAAATGAATAATGATTGAAGACATCCCCGGAAAAAGCGTACAAAGAGATTTCCTGATTCGTTCCGATAGATATCACGTTTCGAGACACGCTTGGTAATCTCTTGCCGAAAAAGAAGACGACATATTTATCAGTCGTCTTCACAGCACGCATTCCCTACCGATGAAAAGAGAGTTTCACGAATTTCTCACTATTTGTTCGTCGGATCCTTCGTTTGAAGGAGGAGGAATCGATCCACGATATCCGGGGATATGTTGAAAAACGATCCCGCTCTTCCTGGATTCTCTCCCTTTCGCTCCCTCCCTCCCTTTTCCTCCCTCCCCGTCCATCGTCCTCCCCATCTGAATGGACTGGGCTCTGCATTTACGAAAAAAATACCTATAGAATCCGTCACGACGTGCGCGTGCACAACTATAGTCTCCGGGAAAAATCAACAAAACGACTTCAAGCTTTAGCACTTAATGGGCATCCGCGTTTTCACCGTGTGTATTATACACTTATTGTGCACGCACACGTACGCGCGTATTTGCACGCGCAAGGACCCATAAGGCCCTAGAACGTCTTCTCTCTCTTTCTCTCTCCCTCTATCTATTTCCCCTTCCCTTTCTCTCGCGGTGTCACAAGTTGAGCCCAGGCCCCTTCGGCACCTTGTCACGGGATACCTTTTGTTATCTCACACGTGGCCTGCATGTTTCCTTTTTCTCGTCCCGATCCCATCTCCTCTCACGTGACGCTACAGGAAGATTCTTTTCTCGTGCGTTCTTCTCTCTCCCGATTCGCGTCGAGTATTACGAAAGGCATACAACCTTCTTCATTCGGGAAACCGTTTCATCCAAGTACACAACCTGCCCCCCTTCTTGCAACTCTTTGCGAGCGGGTTGCGTGTGCACGCCACGCGAGGCTTTTCTTTGTGACTTATCTGCCGCAACGGACGCTTAATTTCTTCACTCACTCACTCACAGTATTCACCCTTTCAGATCCCTTTATGTCTCGATCTCGATACGCGGCAGAAAAGTAACGTCGGATGTAAGGTAAGACTATCTCTTCTCTCTAGATCCGATTAAGAAACAGTTGTAAGACAATTTGTGCAACGTTATAAAATACATTCGTTATATCACTGTAAATTTGAACGAAATTCTGCTTATTATATAGATCAAAGTAAACAAAAAACGAAAATATTTTATATCACAAAATGTTACCAATTGCTTACTTTTTAATTAATAAGTTTTTTTTATATGTAATCAACAACGAAATAGAAATACACTCGTATTATTCGGCCGATAGAAATATTTATGCGAGTCGGTTCCTCTGTCTTATCTCATAGAAAAAACGCGGATAATCTTTTACATGAGATATTCCTACCAGACAGACGATATCGAATTGACAATAACAACCTGTTACGGTATAACCCGCCACGTGACTCAACTCGAGGCGTTTCCGCAGGGTGTCTTCGCCAGCCACAATGCGCTATAAACTACGCTTCTCGTATACCGGCGACACGCGACCGAACCCTTTCCGATCCCGAGTTACCGCGCCTCGTGACACAAACCCCCCTTTCGTTCTTATATAATCGAGTATCATGACTAAAGAAAAGGTGAAGATAATTGATCGGACGGATTCAACCCTGTGTTGTACTTTTCGTACCTGTGCGTGCACACGAGCCCGTCACGTGCCGATTCACAATTATATAAAAACACACAGTTGACAGTGTGCTCGTTTGAGACGAGAAAACAGAGTATGAGATTCGTTTATCATGGAAATAGTAAAAAAATGGCACATTCTGCAAAATAAAAATTAAAAAAATCGCGTTCAAAAACAATCACTAAAATCGTGAGAATGGTTCCTGTGGTAAATTGAGATGCCCATTATGTTGACTTTTACCAATGGTCAACGCCTTGCAGGGGCTGTTGCAGAGCGGTGGCTACCCGACAAGACCGAGTCAACCGCGCTCACAGTCCATGCAGGTACGATTTCAGGAGAGAATGTTGCGTTTAGGCGGTGTTTAATCGCGAGTGTGTTTCGGAACCAAAAAAATTCTTTAAGAATAATCGAATATTTGCCGCGTCTATAAAATATTACTTTTGCATGTTTGAAGATTCTTCGACTGAAATAATTAAACAATTAAAAAATGTGTAATAATTAAAAGCTGGCTCAAGCAGCTCAGCAGTTGCAGGCCTTGCAGAAGCAGCAAGCTCTTCAGAATAGCGGCAATTTGGTCAGTCGAAATTTGACGCAAAGAACTCCACCACCTTCGGGTACACCGCCGGCGATAAAAGCACCACCTACGAGACTGGAACCTTCGCCTGAAGAGACGACGGATCTCGAGGAATTAGAACAGTTCGCCAAAACGTTCAAACAACGTCGGATAAAGCTCGGATTTACTCAGGGAGACGTGGGACTCGCAATGGGCAAACTTTACGGCAACGATTTCTCTCAAACCACAATCTCCAGGTAAATACATTCTTTATTTGAATGCAGGTTGAGATACACATTTTAAGTGATACTTTTTCAGATTCAGTATTGACTCTAAATTAAGTAATAATTGCTTTTTTTTTTTTATTCCAGGTTTGAAGCGTTGAATCTTTCGTTCAAAAACATGTGCAAGTTGAAACCACTGTTACAAAAGTGGCTGGAGGACGCCGATAATTCCTTGAACAATCCCAATTCTCTATCAAATCCACTTACGACGCCGGAAGCGATCGGCAGACGACGAAAGAAGAGGACGTCGATAGAGACCAGTGTGAGAGTCGCCCTGGAGAAATCCTTTATCCAAAATCCAAAGCCAACGTCTGAAGAGATAACCATACTGGCGGATAGCCTATCGATGGAGAAGGAAGTGGTTCGCGTGTGGTTTTGTAACAGGTAAATATATTTGACATAAATAACGGCGATTCTGTGTTGGCGACAATTTTTATTTTCTCTTAAACAACATGTCATTAAACATTTTTAGAAGACAGAAAGAGAAGAGAATTAACCCGCCAACCGCAGCGATGGGTAGTCCAACGATGGCGTCACCGGCGCCCTCGATGTTGGCCTCTCTCGCCAATTCCATGTCGGGCAGCCCTCTAGCTCTCACAACGCATTCCTCCAGCATAGGCCATTCCCATCCCCACTCGACACCCTTGCCCTCACCGTTGCCCCTCGCACTGGTAGCTTCGGGGGGCAATTATCATCCGTCGAACAGTAAGTCCCACGAGTGACAACAGGAATCGACCCATCAAGGGGATATTCTCTATCATCGTAGGCAACAGCAACAGCATCAGCAGCAACAACGACGCTTATGCAATCTATCGGAGTTTTATTATTAGCCGGTTTCGCAAACGATTACGGCAGATAATCGTTTCGGGCTACGAAAAATCCGAACGATATACATTTTTATATACATATTACTCATTATATTTGCGTATATCATATTCATTGTGACACTCGATAACTTTCCGAAGCTCGACTGTGTTTTCGAACGCCACGATAAAGCCACGATCATCGAACAGAAACGTTCAATGTTACTTATGTAAATAACATTACGTTTATAAATCATTATCATCGGTAATATGGAATAAGAATTCGCCATCATCACCGATATCGAATGATTTATATATTTGGCATCGTTGACGATATTGTAGCGGGTGAAATCCAATCTCGAGAACGGATAGAATTCACGCGTCAAAGATGAAACAAGAAGACGATCGAACGAGAAAAAATACAGGTAGGAGAAGAAACTATATTAATCTAAATATGAGGATATAAATATAAATGCATGTGGGTCGTTGTTACATTATCTGACGTTGCTGTAAATATCTAACGAAGAGTATACGAAGACACGCTGCGTTTTGAACATAAACATTAGCAAAGTGTGGAGATTTAGCGCAGGAAAAAAAAACTAATAGCGAATTTGAATTTATTCATGCGCAATAATGCATATACTAAAGACTGTTCGCAAATTTACCAAATTAACACTGACATCGGTTGTCACTTTTTGATCACTTTACTTGATCGATCGAAATATGATTTTATATTTTACGTTACGTGACTCTAGTATATAGCAAGATTAGGCGAGCCTAAGATTCAATTTGCTATTTAAATCGTTTTACTTATATTTAGCAATATTAAGCTGTTTTTTGCAGAATTCAGTTTTTCAATTTCACATTATTTTTGTTCAAAACTGCTATTTTGACATATTGTAATTACATTTCGAAAGATGACAATCGACGATTTGTAAATTCTCGTCGACTGTCTCCTTTTTTTTAGTATTATCATTTTTGTCCACAATATCCTAGAATTGTCATCACACTTGAATACAATGTGCCTCATGGTTGAGAGTTGTCTAGCAGTTTAACCCTTACGGATCTGTAAGTGTATATGTCTTAAGTAAATTCTTGGAACATTATGTCTTTTCTATACTTGCGTTGAAACAAGCGTCTCTGAAATTTTAATTTTTATTTTATTTATTTTTTTTTTAATTTTTGTTTAGATAAATTACGTATACAATTTCAATCCTATAGCGATAAAACAGATCTGTAAAGGTTGAAGTTAAACAATCGTTGTTTTCTTTTTGTTATTTTAATTTTCTTTGAAAATTATTTATTAAATCACGCCTTTTCGGCGCATCTTTGTGGTAAGCAGGGTTCTAGTGTGTCTCAATGACAAAATGCGGCGAGGTCGGACAATACAATTGTACATATTAATTAATATATACACACGTATAGATGTATAACTTTCTTTCTCTCTCTCTCTCTCTCTCTCATCGTACATATCCGTGTAACAAGGCTGTATATATCAGACGTATATTTAATATATAAAAAGTTTGTAACCTAAGAATGTGTGCAAGACGCGCGAATGTCCACACGCGGTGCTAGACTGCTCCGAATTGTATTATTACAATTAAAACGCGAAGCGTTTCATACCAAAGCGAATTGTTGTGAATGCGTGTACAATAAGTATTATACGTGTGTATATTATAAAAAAAAAAAAACGTGTATATTCGATAACAGATGAACTTTTCATAGAAATTTCGGAGGCAACGTGTAGCGCGCGTGAAAACGGCCGCTGGCGACGATCATTTGCATTTTTGGCAAGATTTCTCGATGCATGCGATATATTTATAGATGGTGATATTATATATATATGTATGTATATATACATACATATATATATATACATATATATGATTATAATATATTATTCTAGACAAAATGGTTATGTGTATATTATTATTATTACACGTAATGTATATATATTGTATACTCTGCGATTTATTTTGTATTTTGAGATTGGTCTAGCGGAAGGATGTTTCCGATATGTGTTGCGGTAAAAAAAATCTTTTGTTTAAGAAAAAAAAGTGAAGTAAATTTAAAATATTTAGATATTTATTTTACGCAATTGTTGTTGTATACTTTTCTTCCGCGTATTAGACAGATTTTTCCGCTGTTAAAAACTCAACTTACGTACGCTGGGAACGATTGATTTACCACGATGGTAAATTTCCAGTAATTTAATTAAGGGCTATGATTTTAAAATATGAATCAAGAAATAGAAGTGATATATTATTCCACAGTACATCTTTCAAAACTACATTTGTGTGTATAGATTTTATTATTAATGTGCAGAACTTCGAGAATTACATACATATATATAGTAATTTATAATGTAACCGCTACAACCTTGCATATATTTATACATATGATATGAATATATATGTGTAGTGATTATATTATAATACATTACGTAAATGTTGCCTGTATTGTCATATATATACATATATATGTAAACATGAGAAGCATATATATACATAATATAAATAATTGTATAAAAACTGATGTATATAATAAGTATAGAACAAGTGATGTACCACCGCGTCGAAATGATAACGAATAGCAATGTTTCATTATATCATCATCATCATCATTATCATTATCATCATCATGTAATTGTTCTTTATATTATTAATGTCACGTAGTCACGACAAAGGCTGCTGTTATATTATAGATCACATCGCTTGTCATGTAAACTGTAAATTATTATGAAACTTTTTACATGTTCCGCGAGCAGCGAAATTACTTTTGTACGAGTTACATCTCGTATGCACGTAATTAATAATAAGAATGCGCGTGCGAATTGTCACTATATTGTATATACAATCCATCAATTTGCACGATATTGTGCTAGTATACAGACTTACATTTTCGTTGCCCTGCAAAGTACAAGTTTTCTTGAACACAGCGCGACACAATGTTTTTTTTTTAATGTACGTGTTATTTTCTCTCTAATTTGTTATTTGTAACAGATTCGGTTGCGGTTAGCGGACAGATGATGTAAATGCATCAGAGATACTTCCATATCGTAATCGAAAGTTTGTGCAAACTGTTAAATCATTTACAATCAATATCTGATATTTTTTCGATGTTACTTTCTCTCTCTCTTTTTTCTTTTTCTTTTTCTTTCTTTTTTTCTCTTTCATCCTTCACCATTTTACTTTCGATAAAAAAGAAACTTAAGCTTCCAAAGTCGTGGACCAAGTTGTAACGAAGACACACATACACATTGACACGCACGCGCGCGAGATAGAAAGAGGCGGATTTATAATTTAAGATACGAGGGGGCGAAACGCAAATAAACGAATGTTAAAAAAAAGTTCCTACTGCATACTCGCTGATAGGTACAATTGTAAGAACAACTAAGAAACTAACAAAAAAAAACTAGTATATGATAGCGAATACACGAATAAATCGAGAGAAAATCGGGAAAGGAGACAGAGGAAAGCGAAGAGAGAATTGCGAAAAAAGTAAAAATTTTTTGTTTCACACAAGACCTGTTTGTAGATAATTAATTAATAGGATGTAATAGCGTGATATACCCGACATCTCTATCCCTTTCCACGCTGTCAACATCGTCGACTATTCTTTCGACATACGCAATAGCAATATTATTTTATTCATTATTATTAGTATTAGTGACTTTTAGTAATTATTTTATTAATTATTATTATTATTTCATTATATATTTTGAGTTTTATTATTCAAAAATAAAAACGTCAGATATTTTTTTTCTTGTTTAATTTTCTGCAATCCTCCTCCTTGATTCCTTTCCAGTTTGTGCACACTCGTAAAGAGAAAAGAACACGTATCGACGTGCATTATGTTAATTATCGGTGAAACATAGTTTCACGAAAATATCACAGTTTCCTTACAATCGCGCCAGAAACGTATTTTTCTCCTACCGTCCCGTCATTTTCTCATTCTGTAAAATTTGTAAATATAATTTATATAATAGTCGATAAACACACAATATTTAATACACCAATACATATAATAATGTGTAAGAGGCCAATTTACGATTGGACGGAATAAAAAGCAGAACTAAGAAAGATGCAAAATAGATGTATTCAAATGTGAGTAGCAAGATCAATAATTAATCGTTAACTGTAAAATGAAAAAAAGTTATTTGCATTCGTGAGCTACTTCGAGCAAAACACGTATTTTGTTACCTATTATTATATACAAAACATTTCGAAAACAAGATAATTGTATGTACGAAGAAATGGGTAAAGAAAAGATTGTGTTTCTGCTTTTTATTTTCCATCCAATTATAATTGGTTTAAGAGACGATAGATGTTCACTAATTAAAAAGATGAAGCTACAAAGCTTCAGGAATATATTGACTAGTATTTGTAGAAATTTATATTTTCGACGTAAAACACACAATTGGATACTTTTTATTACGACGTATGCGAAAGGCCAACGTAATTTTACACAAAATGTGTGCACAAAATAAAGTGAATTTTTTAAGTTAAAATTTGGCTTTCTTTGTGTATTGTAAAATATTAAAAAACACTTATAAAGTTCTAAATGTTCTCAATTTCGTTATTTTGTGCGTAACATAGAGTATCCAATGTTCTTGACGTCTTTGCAAAAGGATAATACAATATTATCATAGATTTTATTAACGTTTGATGTGTAATATGTTATCACGAGGCGCGTAATTTAATCGTAATGATAATGCACACGAAGAGCACGGTATGACAGTTCTTAAAAAAAAAAAAAAAAAAAAAAAAAAAAAAAAAAAAAAAAAAAAAAAGAACAAAAAAATTCGTTTGACTATTTTGTACTAAGAATTATCGACTACGTCGAGCGATTATTGACGACGGTAATCGCAATTTGCGAGATTCTTCCGTCGGAGACTGTAATAATAATTAGACAAATCTCTTGCTAATGTGTGCATGTGCGTGAGTATGCCTGCGGCGAGTCGTTGTCTTTCATCTTTTGATAAAAGAGCGACCTTTGTGTAAGGGAAACGAATGTCGAGTGAATGAGAGGGAAAGAAAAGGTAGAGAAAACAAGAGTGTGAGAGAGAGTGTGGGTGAGAGAAAGGAAGAATGATGTATAAATAAAACCATATCAATCGTAAATAGTTCGTGTTATCTGGATATACTATACAATATGACTACGATTATTATTTATCACAGTATGATTAGTGAAGAATATTGTAATTGTATAATAAATCTGATCATATAGATATTGTTTGTCGCCGTTCCGATATCTTGATAATTTCAATATCTCGAAACATTTGGTCTGAGAATCTCTTGGCCGTATATAACTATGCACTGTCAAAGATATCCTCACTTTTCTTATCCTCACATGTGAAGTGGTCTTTTTTTTATATAAAAACAGATGCTTTGAATTTTTTTTGTGGCAAAGTGAACATATTTTATTGTGTAATATCTATTGATGACATGTAGTTACGATATTACTTTTTAGAATACAAACCTGAGAAACGAGATAATCGATGTATCGTTGCAAAAGATATATATATTTTTCGTACCGATAAATAATATTACATTTTTATCTTCTATTGATATATGATCACCGTCGATACGATAGATTTTTACCATGAGACGTTACTTTTTAACGACGGCGTCAGTCTTAAATTGGTTTAGTACGGCTGCGTTCCGATATTCACTGGCAGTACTGAAAATTTATAACATATGAGAAGTAAAGATTTTTTGCTTGATTACATCTTTTTATACAAATTAGACAAAAAAGCAAGTCTAGTAATTGATTGTATTTTGTTGTTTGCTGAGTAACAGTTTTTATGTAAATCGTAAATGTAAATCGTATACAACCTACATCTA
The DNA here is from genome assembly GCA_014839585.1 of Pseudomyrmex concolor. NCBI lineage: Eukaryota > Metazoa > Arthropoda > Insecta > Hymenoptera > Formicidae > Pseudomyrmex > Pseudomyrmex concolor. Next base: position 14,612 of record QVOB01022830.1, read on the forward strand.
ACCTAACCTAACCTAACAAAATACACATAACCTGACACGTGTGCCGTGCGTTTGTAATGCGGTTGAGTTCGTAATTTGCCTTCGAATCAACGTAAATTGTACACAAAAAAATGGGCGGTTCGAAGAAAAAATCGCACGCACAGAAGACAGGGCCGGTGGACAACGCGTGGACGTTGAAGATACCGGAATTCAAAGAGAAGGATAATCCGCATCGTCTTCTCGAGGAGAGCTCATTCGCGACGATGTTCCCCAAGTATCGGGAGCAATATCTGAAAGAGCATTGGCCGCTGGTGCAGAAAGCTCTGGACGAACATCACATCAAAGCAGAACTGGATCTCCTCGAAGGTAGTATGACTGTAAAAACTACTAGGAAGACCTGGGACCCATATATCATCGTCAAAGCTCGCGACATGATCAAGCTTATGGCTCGCTCGGTTCCCTTCGAACAGGCGGTGCGAGTATTGCAAGATGAAATCTCCGCAGATGTCATAAAGATATCCTCGTTTGTACGAAACAAAGAGAAGTTCGTCAAGCGAAGACAAAGGCTTATCGGACCGAACGGATGCAACTTGAAGTCCATCGAATTGCTCACCAATTGTTACGTTTTAGTGCAAGGCCAGACTGTGTCGGCAGTAGGACCTTATAAAGGTCTGCAGCAAGTAAGAAAAGTTGTGGAGGACACTATGAAGAATATTCATCCAGTCTACAACCTTAAGGCGCTGATGATCAAACGAGAACTTGCCAAAAATCCAAAGTTAAAGAATGAGAATTGGGAACGGTATCTACCCAAGTTCACTAGCAAGAACATAAGCAAACGCAAACAACCAAAGAAGAAGAAGGAGAAGAAGCCATACACTCCGTTCCCGCCTCCTCCGGTAGAAAACAAAATTGATGAGAAGATAACGTCTGGTGATTACTTCTTAACAGAGCAACAGAAGAAGGAGAAGATGAAGAAGGAACGAGAAGCCAGACATGAAGAGGCATCGAAGAGAAGACAGGAACGAAGAGCACAGGTGTTTGTGCCACCCGAGGAGAAACCTATTGAAAATACAACGGCAAAAACTGATATAGATGTTGCAGAAATAAAGAGGAAAGTTCAACAAGGACTAAAAAAGCGCAAAACAGAATAACATCATAGTATAAAATCTGGTATGTGTGCGTGTGTGAATTATTTAAATTGAAAATAACGTTTTGATGCTATAATGTAGCATAAATATTGTATGTAACATGTGTAGATAGATACGTGATATAAAACAAGTTTTTTTACAACACACAAATATAAATTTCAAGAGAAATATCTTGTTTTATTTAAAAAAGACTCATTTTTATGTATAGTATCGCATTCGTAAAACATGTATTTATATAAGTATTTTACATTTGCAAAATAGACAAAGCAGAAGAAAAGTTGCAATGTTTAACATTTTGAAGACAAATATACTTATAGTTTATTGTGTACATTGATATATATTGTTCATACAATAATAATTTTAATGGTTGAAAAAATAGAATATATTTAGATATTAAAAAAATTAACTTTTTTTTATGTATGATATTTTCAGCATTCTTTACCTTTTATTTTTGATTGAAGCCTTTTGGTTTTTGGTTGTTTTTTTTTTTTTATAAAGACACTTTTAAAAGTACATAGTCTTCAATATGTTGTATCTTGCATGATTTGATGCAATGATTATTTTGAAATTCTATCGCAAAATTATTTCAGTTAAAAATAGCAGAGGTACCTAACTGGCGATTCTTAATATCGCTTTTATTAAACACAATATAAGTTCCAAAACTTTGTTTTTATTAAAGAAAATATTAGTTAATCAGACTAACGCATTGGTATTTTATAACGGCGTAAATGTTCCAATCAATGTACAACACGCGTTCTTATTTTAACTACGCCACAATTCCTCGAGTACAAAGTTTTTCTTTCATGTTACTGGACACACGCATATATTAAAACATTGATGAATTTACTTGCTACCCTAAAATTAAGATCGAGCTGTCTATTATCTTACAGTTTTGTCGATCTTGGAAATATAACGCTTTGTTAGCTTATATATTCTCTTTTCTTCTCTTTTATTTACAATATTATGAGAGAATATAGCTGCATATGTGTGTGTGACGATTTTGCTTACGTGGGGAAATTTATGCAAGTATTCACGTTGTGATAGCAAAGCTATTTGAAATTATTAGAACGGGAGGGAGATAATGGAATATGCAATAATTATTTACAACGCAGCAAAGATCGTTCCTCTGAATCGTGTGTGAAATAGTTTCGGAATTTTGCACACTTGTGCGAATTTGTGCGTACACTGACGAGAAACAACTTGCCGCACAAATAGAACGGAAGTTTTCTTTCTATCATACACCGTGTTTTTTCTCAATCGATCGACTGCTGATGTGCGATTTAATTCCCATTAGTGTATTTACATACAATTCGATATTCCATGTTTTTCCACACTTCCTTTTACTTATACGGCTTGTTAATTAATCTAGATTAAAGTTTTTCTTTTAAAAAGAACCGATTTGACAACGATCGTTGTGACAAAAAAACACAGCAATACTTCGTTTAGCTGACGTCAAAAGATTTATTTGCGGAATTTTAATCTTCTTTAATTAACAGATTTAATTGCTGAGCCATTTTGATATAAAAAGTTAAGTAGTTAATTAAGCTTCAAATCATTCTTCCGTCGCGAGTAAAGTTTGCTTTAAATTTTCTGAAAACAAAGTTCTTCGTTATCTACGTGTCTTCGGTAAGGCGAAATCCTTTAATTCCAATGTTAACTAACTCCGTAATTAGACCTCTCTTTCAATCTTACGAGAGCTGAAGGAAAGTCGAAATTCTTCAAAGAATCTGCAGCCAAAAGAAAGCGCGATAGTGATACGTAGGAATATGCCCAGCGTATACGTACATATTTACTCTATCTATGTATACATATTCTTATTAAGCCAATGTCCTGATTAAAGGAAAAGAAGACATTTTACTTGACGACGCTTGCCGCTCGTAATAATGCATTAAAAATTTGTAATTTTTTTTGTTTTTGTTTTGATTGTTAAAAGCAAGGCGAGATTATACCATATGCGATCACATATGCTATCCTTTTAACCAGAACACGGCCGAATCGATCGATCACATGAAATATCTACATTAAAAGTATATTATTGGCTCCTTACGTACAATATTGATATCAAAAAGAATTTTAGATACTCTTAGCAGATCTCCCCAAAGTTAGCTAGTATGAATATAATATAGTTGCCTGTGTATTATACAAAAGTTTATTCGATATCATTCTCTCTCTCTCTCTCTCTCTC
>QVOB01022831.1:0-13725 GCA_014839585.1 Pseudomyrmex concolor
CGCTGCGCGTATCACAGAAACTGCATCGAGAACTCGTGTGCTTGTTCCTTATATACCGTTCTCGCTCGTCACTTATCTTCACGGCACACTGATCGAAGATAATTTTTACTCACGATGACGTGTCGCGCTGGATAAGTCATGTGTAGAGAGATACATCTGGATACATCCACACAAATTTCCACATCGGTTGCTTCCGCATGATAACATCACCTCATTCGTTATGCAATAACTGATGCGATACCCTCATATTTCGCCGAGATAGTTATCACTCGGCGCACATTAGACGTAATAAAAAACAAGCACGTGTAAATTATTATTTTTTTGGCAACATCGAATTTCTTTCTTCCTTTTTCTTATTTTTTGTCTCCCTCACTTTGATTTAATCATGTGTACTTTATTGCCAATAATAGGTATGTCAGTTCTCTTACGTTATTTACTCATAGTAAGTAAGGAATCTGTGAGTATTGTAATGACGCTCTTAAGCCTGTTCTACATTGAGCGCAAGCAGCCCGTCGCACGATCGCAAGCGATATTTGCGATCGTCGTAAGGTCGTCGTAAGCAGAAATCGCAAAGTTTGCCAAAAACCAAAGTTTGCGTCTTTGCGATCTTGCGACAGCCAATAAGCATCGAGTTCCCCCACTTTCGTGGCATTTTCTACTCTTTGCTGACTGGCTGTAACTTACAGATGCTCAAGCCGCACGATCTTTCTTGCGCCTTGCGACAATGCGATCGTGCGATTCATCTTTTGCGATCAATGTAGAACGGGCTTTAAATTTTAAACTTCCTCAAATTACCCGCGACATGCCGCCGAAGAAGAACGCCGGTGCCGCGAAAGGTAGCAAGGGAAAATCCTCGGAGGAAAGTGGTGCCGGAAAGACGGAAAAGAAGGGTGGAAACTCAGTGAAAGTAAGAAAATTTTGAATGCATCTTGTTCGCACTGATAAACATTCGCACATATGTCACATGTGTTTATCTGTTATGTAAATTTTACAAACTTTATGAGTAGCATTTTTAGCAGAGAGTTCTTGTAATATTTTACAATACGATTAGTTTTTATATTATTTATTTCATCACTCATGTTACGGCGGATAAAGATCAATCGCAAATTTGTTCCTTAAGCTCATTTGTTTTTCAGGTTAGACATGTCCTGTGCGAGAAGCAATCAAAAATATTGGAAGCGCTGGAAAAATTAAAAGCTGGTCAGAAATTCAATGAAGTCGCGGCGGCATACAGTGAGGACAAAGCCAGATCTGGGGTAATATATATGTATATTTTTTATTAAAATATTTAATAAATATTGGAAATATATTGAATTATTGGTTTATTATTCTAAGGGCGATCTTGGCTGGATGACACGAGGTTCCATGGTAGGACCTTTTCAAGATGCTGCCTTTGCATTACCAGTTTCCAGCCTGGCGTCTCCAGTTTATACAGATCCACCGGTGAAAACAAAGTTTGGATATCACATAATAATGGTAGAAGGTAAAAAATAATTTTATTTGTGCAAGCACATATTTTATAAACACTTTTGTGAATTTGTTATATATCTCTTTCTACAATTAAGCAAATATACAATATAGACTTGTAGAAACTAATTTATTTGATACCTGCGATATATTTTATCATAATAAACAATTTTTGCATACATTTTATATTCTATAAAGAAATTCAGCTCTTATATATTTCACAAAAAATATGTATATATAATTTAGTAAATAGTTGATTAAAACAAATAACAAAAATATAACAAGTAAATTAAATATAAATATACGAAATTATTTATTGTTCAAGAGTTTATTGCTGACATATATTATACAATTATAAATGTATATTCTTTTGGGAATATATATATATGTATATATATTTATATTTATATATGTATGTGTGTACGCAAAACTTATTGTGAACTAACAATAATCTCCTAAGAGAATTTCTGTCCTGCAATCTCTACTGTTATATGTTAAATTTTATTACATCTTTATGTTTTTACATGAATATAAATAGTGATTCCTTAAACTGAAAGTATCTATCAAAATTTCCAGCAAAAGTATTTAAATAATAGAATTTCTACTCTAAATTCTAAATAAGAGAGTACATCTGGAGATACATTATATAATTATGATTACATAATAATAAATAATAGATGTTCTAACATATGATACTATTCAGTCGCTTGTTCAGAAAATGTCGTGTGGACGCGTTTTTAAACCCGTTTCAATGATAACAAGTTCTTCTTAGACGCGAATACCCGGATTGGTGAAGCGAACATATCTCAGTAGAGACTCGTTCTCCTCGCAGACCCACGGTTTCTTGTGATGACACGCCACATCGTGCCAGTTCACACCGTCGTTGTAGAACTGATTGAGAATCGCCAGACAATTCTCGGGTGCGCCGCCCTGAATAGCCTCCCGATTGTCAGGTTGCGGCTTGCCAATGCTGAACAAAACACGCGCATATTATTCACAGTATAAAACAATGTTCACAAGATGAATCAAAGTATCTATGCACTCTCGGCGCTCGGAAACGCCTTAAACCTTGACTATTGACTCTATAATGAGCGCATGCAGCGATCGCTGATTACAGAGTGGAGAGCGATAGATAGTCGCGGAGAATAGGAAAAAAGGATTTAATGACAAGTCTCCGATATCCTTGATCTCAAAAATGAAAACCGCATTAGCACGATTATCGGCTTCGATAATATAAATTCATTCTTGATGTGCGTGTAAGCGTCCGATGTATTGTATTAATGCGCGAAATTATAGATCAATGCCTAACTAAATATGCGTATACGTGATGAATCTTACCCGCCGCTCTCAGACCAGTCGTTTTGAGCGCGATCGTGAGTTGGCGCGAGCTTCTGTAACTCGGCGGTCCAGAACCAACCGTTGATGTGAAGAGGCTGCAGATCCGAACGGTCACATCCCTTAAAGTCACAGAGACGACCAGACGTCCAGATATACTTCACCTTATCTAGATACAAGAAGAGACTTTTTTATTATCCTTTGTTGCCGCTCCTTCTACGAAGAATCAGGATTTGTAAAACGATACCTTGAACGATGCGGTTCTTAACGAACTCGTTCTCGGCAGAAGTCTCTAACGAAACTAGATCCATGCAACGTTGTCGGCAGTAGTTTCTGGCGGACAACCAGTCCAACTCCTGGCCAGCCGTTCTCGGATTGGTCCACGAAAAGTAATAACCTTTTCCATTGAACCGCTGATGGATAATTCCTAAGAGTAAACAAAAAAAATTGGAAGAATTGTACAAGTTGAACGGATATTAGAAGCAATAATCTTTGTAGATATCTTTGGAAACGAGAGAGGTATGTGTTTACCGAGAAAATCTCTTCCCGGAGTGAAAGTCGCGGTATTAGTGTCAATCGCGATGATGACCCTGGCAACCACAGTCACGACCTAGACATTGGCACCCGCATTGTATGCTGATTACATAGTCACTTTCCAAATAAAGAAGAAGAAAGTTTCCGGACAAGACGCGACGTCGACTTGGAACGCGTCAATTAGGATATACGCCTAATGAATGAATAATTAACTATAGATCCCGCGTGCGTAACACACATTCTTCGGCCTTGACGTTCAAGTCGTCAATGATGTTCCAGAGTTCCGTGAATGTTGTGTTGATTTTTCGCTTGATACACGAAAAATGCGATTCAACTTTATTTTACTGTTAGAACATTTTGTAAAGAAAAAAAGAGGATTCATCCTTTGTGTGTTTGAAACAAACATGCTATGAAATTCATGTTTGTTGGGAATAAAAAAAGTCCGTCTGAGTTTTGGATGCATTTTATGAAAGAGTACACAAAGTGATTTCGGCTACAAATATATTTTACTGATAAAATATCAAAGAAACAAGTTTTGGATTTTGAAAACTTTCAAATATATATTTCAGATTACATTAATGGCCCGTGACGCGGTGACTTGTCACCCCGACCAGTTCGAAAATGATGAATGTGAAAGTGTCACCCATACATTCCGTACTACTTACGAGAAGGACGAGACCATTTCCAATTCAAATGTGTTTACACCGAGCTGTCGAATGTCATTGTCACACTTTCTATAAACGAGCGTGTGCGTCATGTAAAACGTGTGAGGTGCAAGAATAGACGACGACGGTCACACACAACTCGTATTAGAGGCAACGCTCTGATACGATAAGCGGAAGATACGACCGGCTTGAGGTTGAGCTACGGCAAAGCGATGACCTCAAAACGGAGAAGGAAGTAGGAGAGAACCAGTTGGAGGAGGAAGATTCCGTAGGGTCGTCGTCTTTAATCACAAATATTGAAAACTACTTTCTCCGGTTTACGTTGGGTTTCCTTGGATGGAAGGAAAGAAAGAAGATTCTCATCGGAACGTGATTTCCGAGCAAGACGACTTGGGGACGCTTGTATTATTATTTATCCCAGCGTAAGATCGTCTTACATAAAAACTATTCTAAGCAACGCTATTTTTACACGATCTTATCATTTCTCACCGAGTTTTGTCGGATGTTAGATTTTACTTTCGCGCGACAAATTTCTTTTCGGCTGATCATTTTTGTTTTCCTTCAGTCAGAGTAGATCAATGTGACGCCAAATAATGCGTAAATTATTGTTTTTTTAAACTTACTATGAATCTAAAATATCTTTTCTTTCCAAGCAACACAAAACTTCAACAAAACAAATATACTGTAAATAAATATAAACTGTAAACAATTTTCAGTTGGACGTTTCTTTTTGCATTGCTCGGACAGATTGTGAAAAAACTAGCAATGCGTAAGTTGTTAAGAAAAAAACTTACTTTGTGCGCAAAGTGCTGGATTAGGCGCTTCCAGAATCCGACCACTGGGTTGTGGTTGAAATTGGGCAGAGGACAACGCCACAAGAGCACCGAAAAGCACGAGTGTTATCATTTTTCTTCTTTCTTGTACACGACAGCCAATAAAGAGACTAAAAATACAAATTGTGCGATAAATCGTGCGTAACGGGAAAAGGTGAGAAAACGACATTTTCTTTCAAAAAATTTTAATTTTTTTTTATCGATAACGCTTCGTGTTTGTTATCTTCACGTTTAAATGCCCTCGAACTCTCTTGAAAACTCATTACAAACCGGTTCCACGATACTCGATATTATACAGGGTGGCATCTCGGCGTTCAGTCTTTCAAACTACTCTATTAATTAATATTAGTTTATATTATATTTTAATTTTCCATGCAGTTGTATAAAAAAATTCATTTGCTAAAAAAGCTATGGCCATAAAGAGAATATGCAAGGACATTATTATTCTAAGAACAACAAATATGAACAAATATTACACACATGTTAATTTATAATTAATACACATTTGTTTCACATCAACTTTTAATTTGCATTTAAAAATGTTATTCTAATCGCGTTTAATCAATTCTAGCGCGGAGTCTCTTAAAACCTCAGGCATCACAAAGGATCATCAAAGCATCTCAACATCTTAATTGCATAAAATCGTGTGCCTGAGAATTTACTCACACACTCTCAGCCGCGATAGAGCACTTTTCTAATCGGCAACAGATTTAGGCGCCGCAAATCACGCGCTGATCGGAGAGAGACTTCAACAGGTGTGCCTTCCCACGATGACGTTGTTCACGCAGACGTTCCACGAAGAACTGCAGTGCTTTCATGGCAGTCACTCCTATATATACACAACGAGGACACATTGTGTCAATACTTTTACCACTCAACGGGCCGTGTTTTCGAACGATGGAACTCGCCCGCCACGGGGGACTTAGTCGATGTCGCCGCCTCGTTTCCTTCCTCTTTGGACGGGAAAGAGTCGTCCTCGAGCGTGGAACCGCATGCTTAACTCGGGCGTTAACTGTACTGTCTTTCCTCCTTAAAATACGGAACGTATTTTCCGGCGATCTTTTGCGTTAGAGAAAAAGAAGAAAAACTTCTTTCCGTTTGCCGTTTACGCGACGACGCGATCGTGCGCTAACAAGAAAAAAGAAGCGGAAAAACTCGTAGAATATATGACGCGTATCGAGAGATGATCGGGTGTGTATTTAAATGAGTTGATTATATGTACATATTGATTGCAGAGATATTAGAAAACTAGGACGTCGTGTAAATATCCACGTTATGCCGGAAGTTCTCACGGTTTTTCGAGCTCACTCATACCTTCTTCTGCGATTCGCCGAAACGTCGTTACGATGCCTCATCTTTTCTCTCTCGAACTCCTTATTCGTTTGTGAGTGGCGATAATTAATTGCCACTATCAAACTGGGATTTTATTTGACACAAAGTTCACTAGCTCGTGTCAAATGTTTTGCGAAAGAAGAAATAGAGAGATTCGTGTAATACAGGTAAAATATACTTTTGAGAAAATTAATTAAAAAAGAAGGCGTAGAACGTTAAAAAATTAAGTAGTACGTTTTATATTTGCAAACACTTTCTCGAATTTCTTATTTTCTCAAACATATCAGAAGTTCGAGAAATACGTGTTGTATGTGAGTTCCTCAAAGTTCGATGTCTTTGGACAAATTTATGCAAAGAAAGGAAAGTGTAAAATCCCAAGTTTTTTTTTTTTTATGTTGATGCGCAAGAGTGAAAGGAAAGTACACGAAAGAAAGAGCATGAGAAAATTGAAATAGCTTGTCAAAAATTCTCGGAAAAAGTACATACGTTCCGCGTGCGTTTGCAAATATGGAGAATAAATTAACAGCGCGTGTTTGAACGAGGTTGTTCTCGAAGGAAAGATCGGAACCGTGTGTCTTTCTTCGCATTATTTCGATTTAAATGTTATACCATTGCGTTATCGTATATGTTTGTTCAAGACGGCGTTTGACTGCGCGTTTGACACTACACACAGAGGTGGCTTCCGAGAAAACACGAAACTTTCGCTAGTACCCGCCCGCGGAATTTCAAGTAGTCCCCCGAACATTTTTCTTTTCGTCGTTTGAAAGACGACGCGTGTTAAAAATAAGTATGAGTTAGTCAGTCGAATGTCGTAAAAATTGCGCGCGTACGTTGTCCTTTAGATGTCCTGAAAATTTTCTTTCACATTTGCGCGCTTCGTTCTTCAATATTTTTAATTCTCACTGTATATTTTAGCAAATTAGCGCGAAAATACGAGATTTGTAAAATCTTCGCGCATTTTTGCGCGAATTTTGTTTAAAAGATCGACGAATACGCGTCGATACATCTATAAAAGTAAATTTTATGTGTAAGTGGGGCGAGCTAATATAATATTAGAAGAATTATAAAAAATTGTAATTCTTATTGAGGAATTATAAAAATACAAATTTTGTAAATTCTTAATTTTTTTTATTTTAAACATATACATTTTTTTATGTATGTGACATTGTCGCCAGTAATGGTTTTACAATACACGCGCGTTGATGCGACAATTATTTTTTTTTTTTTTTGTTTTTAAGTAAACGGAGACGTTCCGTTTCTCTTTTCTTTTTTTAATCTTGTACTATTGTTAACTTTTCTGTCATTTAGTTTAGTTGATGAAGACGCTGTTAATCTCCATTACAGCATAAAAATATAGACTTAGCAGTCGTACGGGTTGCGTTTCGTTATTCACTGTCAGTACTGAAAATCTACAGTTTACGTGACATATGTTGTTATGTCTCGCCCCGTAGTTTCTATCGTCCATTTTTGTAGATGTATGGCGCTAAAACTAGGCAGTTCAGAGCGTCGTAAGAAAATACAATGAGATGACCGCTCTCAGACTTTTTTCTCTGGTTACAGATTTCTGTGCTGTGTGATTACTGTGATTTGCATCTGTCAAATTGCGTCTCCAGACTCTAGGCGCTCTGTTTCTGACGCATGCGTGTGGGATTTTCGCCGGCGAGACTTATCTTCCCAACATTGCTCCGACGAATGTACACACCGATATACATGTTTTCGTGACAACGCTACGTAGACGTCAAGCGGATAGACGCGGCTGCTCGTTCGCCGCCGGAGAGAGAGAGAGAAATAAAGATAATCGAGCAAGTTGATCGGCCTTTGATCGATCGACACTATGGAGCAACAAGTCGCTCCTCGTTACAGCGCTTTCGCATACGATTTCCCACGATGAACGATGACAAGATGTCCAATGTGACCCGGCGTCGCGTCGTCCGTGGTAATTTGTTGTTTACAAGTGTGTGCGAGCTGTGTGACAGGTGCGTGATCATCTCAGACACACGCGGCCTCGGGAATGCGTCCTTCCTCGCACCTGGACAACGGTGTGCGACGATCTCGGGTACACGGTAATTTCTCTACGAACATTGAAGGACGATGGCACAATCGGGTCTCTGCCGGCTGTGCGCGGAAGCCAAGAACAGCCTCATCGGTATTTACGACAATGAGGGCCAGAAGCTTATGATCGGGTTTAAGATAGCGAAGTGCCTGCAGATACAGGTAAAACTATCCACGAATCCTTTGCAACAACCGCACGTAAGATTTGTGTGATCTCGAGAGAACGAACAGCTTTGCTCAGCATCGCGACCACTTTTTTGCTAATTCAGTTCTTCTCGCTATGCAAAATATACGTCCGATACATTTGTGTTTTTATCACTAATGATGGCTGTTGTGACTGTGTGTAGGTTCTGATAACCGATGGCTTGCCGCTTACAGTTTGTGTAGATTGCTGCGACGTGTTGAACAAGTGCGACGAGTTCATCGAGAAGACCAATCAAGCGCAGATCTTGTTGAGGGAGTTGTTGGTAAATTCAAAGACCAAGTTGCAATCATCAGAACCAGATGTGGAATATGTGGCGGAGACCGTAGAGTTTCCGCAGCATGAAGTCACCGATCAGAAAGAGGAGATGACCGATCAGAAGGAATGCCAGCTGTCTGACAATTACATTAATGAGACAGTGAAAAAGTGTGAGGAAGAAACGAAAACTAAGGAAAAGTCTGTAGAAAAAAAAGATAAAGAGGAGAAGAGGAGTAAAGAAGAGTCTAAAGAGGAAAAGAGATCTAGAGAAGAGAAGAGGTCTAGAGAGGAGAAGAAGAAAAAATCAAAGGAGAACAAATCAAAGGAAAAGAAAATGCAAAAGATGGAAGAAACGTCCAAGAATCAAAGACATTCGTTGCGTCTAGATAAGAAACAAAACGATATAGCTGTGAAAAGTAATATCAACATTGTAGATACATCTGGTGAGATACATTCATGTATTTGTACATAAAAGAATAGTATATGTTTAAAAATTAATGATCTAATCTTTGAATATATTTAGTATAATATAATTTTAATATCCAATATATTTCTTACTCTGAATGTAGAATCAAATTTAGAAATACAAAAGTCGCAATCAGTAGAGAAAACACCAGTGGAAATCAAGCATTCAACAAAAGACAAGTGCTTGGAGAAATATTCGTGGCTGTGTACAGATTGTAATGAGACCTTACCGAGTTTGGTGGGACTAGTGGAACATCACGAAAAGGTGCACAACCAGCCACCTAAATATATGTGCGTACAGTGCAGTAAAGTTTACGACAAATATCAAGGGTTTGTCACGCATGTAAAAAGACACGGAAAACAGGGTAAGGAGAAGTACAGGTATGTATTATTTGTTGTAACAATTGTGCAAGAATCTCCACAACAGAGCAAGTATTTGTTAAATTGCTATTTATAATTTATCTTTAGCTGTGATGAATGTGGGAAGACCTACACGCAACAAAAAAATTTGGTCGATCACATGTGTATTCACACGAGCGAACGACCGTATAAATGCAAAAGTTGCGACAAATCCTTCAAAAATTCAAGCTCTTTGTTTATTCACAAACGATGTCACTTACCTGACAATTTGAAATACCAGTATCAATGCGACCAATGTGATAAAAAGTTAGTACAGTGTACACTACACTTTTTTAACGAGCGAAATAATTTTTTTTTTTCAAGAAATCTTATACATCCGTTGCAAAATTGATTTCTAGATTTTCGACAAAGCCGAACCTGGTGACGCACAAACTCATTCACACTGGAGTCCGAAACTTCACGTGCGATCAATGTGGGAAAAGTTTTATGCAGAAGGGAAATTTGGAAGCTCATTTCTTGACTCACACGGAAGAGAAGCCATATAAATGCTCCATTTGTCCAAAGGCGTAAATTAACACTTTATTTCACGCTTTATTTCGCTTCATTCGCGTTCGTACATTTGTGCCAAGTTCAAGAATTGTCAATCAAAATTATAGATTTAAGACGCCTATGCAATTGAAGAAGCACGATTTGGTGCACACTGATATCAAGCCCCATCAATGCGCCGTGTGCGGGAAGACTTTTAGAGAAAAGAGCACATTAAAGGAACACAGCAGAATTCACAGTAACGCAATGCCGTTCACCTGTGAATATTGCGGGAAAGCATTTCGTTTCAAAGGAGTATTGGTTGTAAGTTGCATAACTTGTTGAGAATCGCACAGTTTGCTCCCGTCGAATTTAAATATACAATTGTTTCGCCATTACAGACGCACAAGCGACAACACACTGGAGAGCGTCCGTACAGTTGTGCGGATTGCCAGCATCATTTCACAAATTGGCCGAATTATCAGAAGCATATGAGACGTCGGCATGGAATCAATATAGCATTCACTAGGTTTCTACCCAAGGATCAACTTCCGATTCAATTGCGACAGTCGATGAAACAAACGCAACCGCCTCAGATAAAAGAACAACCTTGCAATCAAGCTAATCCGCTTCCCATAGCCGCTGTAGCTCAACCGGAATCCGCGACACAAGTAAATACTGTGAGACTTATTTATTTTCTTATGTGTATTAATAAATTGATTTTATTTACTTACTGCTTAATTTTTTTTTTCACAGGTAATACAAACAGTTTCTCACGCTGCACCGCAACAGACAATCGCTCGAACTATTCCAACCACTACCGTTCAGAGTTTCCCAACGGACGTCACTAGTACTGTTCAAGAAACGGTATTCAGAGAACAAAATACAACGTATTTCACTACAGTATCAGTTACGCCGGATTTGTTGCCAACGAATTTGCCATATCACTTTTATACCATGTCAAATGTTACGGGAAATATTTAATTTTAGTACAGATAGAAGTTTACACAATTCTTTTCGAGAAGTTTACTTGATTCTTTTGGCACTACCCGGTCACTTGTCTATGCGCAAAATCCTGGTATAATCAGCTTTAGCATAGAAAGGGTTAAACACAAAGTTCGAGTAAAATAAAAAACTATTATAATTAGTTTTTGTACTATTGAGTGAATAGAACAAGCAACAATTATGTTACTGAGACTATACTTGTAATATCTATAACATACGTAAACACGCTGCCAGAAAGTTCAAATAAAGAAGTGCAATAAAGAAAGCAATAACGACATAAATTTTTTTTAAATTCAAGGTTACTTTACGAAATTGACATATCTTTTCGTTGCATCATTTTATGACGATGTACAAAAATGTTGGCACAATAAAACACTCAAAAGTGTCATTTGTACCAATGGTCGATCGACGATATTCGATATGTTGCGCATTGATATTATTATATAACAGTATATATTGATATATACATTTTTCATTAGGTATAACGCAATCATTTTAGCCGCATTTGTTGAATAGATGCATTTAGCAAGCGTTTGTTTCATACGCGAATTCCTTTATAATAAAGTTTATATATATACATATATTATTAGTTCTAATTTATATATTATTTTTTTATGATTGTTCTTTTTCGTGAGTTTTGTGTGTGTACGCGCATAAAAAATTGTTTGATTTTGTATACATTTATGTACACTTTACAATTTATATGAACATGTATAACACACATTCAAAGTGTGATATATATATATATAATTTTACACAATTATTTAGACAACTGAGACAAATAAAGAATATTTAAAATATGATAGAGAATTTTCTGTGTGTTTAATGATGATCTCTTTTAAGGAATACATTAGATATTCTGTATCGTGAATATCAGAGAATACTCGCAGGATCTACGATTTAAATTTCTGAGGGAGGTTTTAACACACGCACATTACACACACACACAAGACAGAATATCAGTCAATACCGTATCTATGTGCATACATGTATCGAAATCAGATTGCACAGGTATATTATTAAATATTATCTAGCATTAGCATGTTGTCTTCTCGCGTAAAACAAAAGATAACATTTTGATTCAAAGTTTTTTTTCAGGATCTTTATTTTTAGATATTTTAAAACGTTATTTCCTGAGGAAACACACATTCTTTTTAACTAAAAGTTCCGACCGTGTAACCCTCTCAAATAACCTAATAGACAGCTTCGAAATGGCTTTCCAAAATGTTACTCATTGCATTTTTGATATGGACGGCTTGCTATTAGGTAAAGATATTCTTGTATGTGACGCTTACATTTAGATTTATGAACAATTTTTACCTCAAATAAAATCCACTGTGCTGATGTAACATATAATAACATTTCAATTGTTTTTTTTTTCATACTTTTATGTTACACATGTGTTTAATTCTCTTTAGTGATTTTTATAAAAAAAAAGTCAATATAATGTTTTCTATTAAAGACAGAAATATATTGACACTTTATGTTTGCAATGTATAGACACGGAATCACTGTACTCGATGGCATACAATCGTGTTACTCAAGAATATGGAAAGACATATACCTGGGAACACAAAGCGGCAATTATGGGTTACAGAAGCGCAGAAGCTTTGGGAAAGATAATAAATATGTTAGAACTGCCGATCTCAGTGCAAACATTTGAAGAGAAGCTGGCACCTATATATCAAGAAGTATTTCCTAGTTGTGGTCTTATGCCAGGCAAGTTTTACATGTGACAAAAGTAACTTACAACATATTATGACCACAATTTTAAAATTCTACACAGGTGCAGAGAAGCTTCTGCGGCATCTTAAAAACAACAATGTTCCTATTGCGCTAGCTACAAGTTCATGCCAAGAGAGTGGCATTTTAAAAACACAAAACTGGAAACACATATTTGATCTATTTGATCATAAAGTGTACGGCGGTTCCGATCCAGAGGTGCTGCGTTCAAAACCAAGCCCAGATGTGTTCTTGGTCGCCGCAAAACGTTTTCCTGATAATCCCGATTCTTCAAAGGTTCGAATTTATTTTAAATATCTGTGTTTTACATCTCAAATCTATAATTTATTTATTTGTACATAGTGTCTAGTCTTTGAAGATTCACCGAACGGAGTTCAGGCTGCCAATGCTGCCAAGATGCAAGTTGTGATGGTCCCAGATCCTCAGCTTCCTAAACATCTCGTCAAAGACGCCACATTGATCTTAAATAGTCTGGAGGACTTCAAGCCTGAGAGTTTTGGACTACCACCGTTTGTAGCATAAAATTATTTAAGTTCTCGAGATAAAGTATTTAGACACAAATTAGATCGAATTTCATATCTAAACTCTAGTAACCGAAGTGGAATATGATATCGTTATTGCTAAAATTTACATGAAAGCCTGCAGGCAGGTTTTTACTTGACATTTATTGGAACCTGACTGATGTACATACAAATTTTATTTGAAAAGGATTATACAAGTTTATTTTTCAGATATGTATATTTTCATATTACACAAAGCAGTTATCATTGTCAGAGATAAAAGAGAGATAAAGGAGAGTGATTAAAAAAACTTTACTTATTTAAAAGATCTCTGTTTTAGAACAGTCAGTTATTATTTTGTGTCCACTGAGTTCCTGGTCAAGAATCTGCTTCATATATAATATTTTTTTGTTACGATAAGATATATAAAAATTATATATACATATATA
>QVOB01022832.1:0-16182 GCA_014839585.1 Pseudomyrmex concolor
ACATCCCCCACTACGCGCTTCTGCGCTTTTCGATTTTCCTTTGCTTCGCGGGCCCACAGTTCGAGCGTCAAAACAACAAAAAAACTCGCTGATCGGAAAAACAACTTCAGTCTGCCTCAGTCGTTGAAAATAACATAGTTTCGCATTTATTCGTATGAAAATTTAACTACGAAATTTAAGTTTATTAAATTTCGTAGTTCTCTTTCTTTTTCCACATAGTCGAGATTATTAATTTTCGCAAACGTAGTATCTGTTTCGTAGTAATTTTTCTTTATGTACAGAGAGAGACAGGGAGAGACACGATGAGACAGGAAGAAACAGGGAGTGACACGGAGAGACAGGGAGAGACAAGGAGAAACAGGGAGAAACAGGGAAAGACAGGGAGAGACACGGAGAGACAGGGAGAGTCAAGGAGAATCAGGGAGAGACAGGGAAAGGCAGGGAGAGACATGGAGATACGGAGAGACACGGAGAGATACGGAGAAACAGGGAGAGACGGGGAGAAACACGAACAATTTTATGAAATGTGTTCGTGTTTAAAAAGAACGTTTTTTTTTTTTTCATTGTTCGATTCGTAATCGAAATTGTCACGCTTCGCTGAAACAGAAAACGC
Source organism: Pseudomyrmex concolor (assembly GCA_014839585.1). Lineage (NCBI taxonomy): Eukaryota > Metazoa > Arthropoda > Insecta > Hymenoptera > Formicidae > Pseudomyrmex > Pseudomyrmex concolor. The sequence continues at coordinate 614 of QVOB01022832.1, forward strand.
AATACTTTTCGTAAAAATAAATTGCGAAAAAAAACTTTGCAGTACTGTACCTGCGAGATCGAAGTGAAAAATAACATTATAATATTATCCAAATGCGAATACCATCAAAATAACCACACTGGTTCCGTTGTAAAAACAACTGTTATTCAAGCCGTAAACATACGTAATCTTTTCTTACTATTGTTCGCGCATTTTACTATGGTAAATTTTACTGTCGGTTTATTTCAGAGAAATTTTCAGAATCAAAGTAATATATTCGTAAACTATTATTTACGGATCGCGATCGCGTATTTCTTTTCGATCAAACGATCAACCGTTTATATCGTCTATTGGGTTTGCTAATTCGCAGAATATGAATACTAATTACTCTTAGATCTCGACAAGACGTGTCTAATCATGTTTCCATTTTGCGGCGCTGGCGCAAAAAGACATTTAAACGTAAAAATCGGGCCTCCTAGGCCTATGATCGAAATATAAATTATCATTACTCCTAGACCTCGTCAAGACGCATCTAACCATGTGGTCCTTTGTTCGATTATCTCATTTTTTTAAACTATGCGGTGCTAAAGACGCAAAAAGACGTTTAAACCTAAAAATCGAGTTTTTTAGGCCTAATATCGAAATAGAAATATTTATTTCTTTTAGATCTTGACGCGAGACGCGTTTAATCTTGTGGTCATTTTCTCGATTATATCATTTTTTATATATTGTTGTGCTTGCATTGCATTATGTTTAAAACTTGAAAAGCGATGTCTGTTGGTTTGTTTATCGTGATTAGAAGATGGTGTAAATACTTGAAAGATATTCACATTATGGTAGAGATAGAATCATCTACGATTATGGTGTACACAAATGGATATTGAGTTTTATTGAATATGTAGAAGTGTGTATATATTTTTCCGTCCCACTTTGCACAGACTGCGGACTGTCAGATGCAATAACATTTACTGCTTCTGGTGTGGTTAAAAAATATATATAGCACACGCATGTACATGTGTAACTTTGTACGAGTAATCGTAAAGTATCATGTTTTCAAAAAAAATAATTTTTGTCCTTTGTTCAAGTTGTTGGTTTGTGCACGTAGCGCAGAATAGAGCGCAACTTGTGGACATAGCACGGAATAGAACCATGTCTTTAACATAGCGTACACATCGACAGGTCGCTCTTTGTTACGTAGATGCCAATGTTCACCACACTTGGACATTGCGCTAACTTACAGGACGGTAAAACCGTTACACATTCTTTTATGAGCCTAGCCGTTCTCTCTGTCAATATTCATGGTTCAATTTTACGATTGTCGTGAGTGTATCGTGTGATACTGTACGGGCCGTCGCATTAACTATACAGATCATGTGAACTTTAAACGATCTTGCAAACGTGATCCGACTATGAATAGACGTAGGGATTTGTTTCGTAGTGAATATTTGAGATTTGCGAATTGCGACTTTCGACCGGAATTATACGAACTCGAATTTAGGCGGTGGGAAAGCGCGTAGTTTTCTCTTTTTCCGACAGGAGTCTCTGGACGACCCTTCGGATTGGAGCAGTTCTCCAATCCGAAGACTCCTGTCAAAGGCTCTATTGATAGACCACTGCCGATGCTGCTGACCGACCTAGGAAAATCTTCCGGTGGTTCGTAGGCGACCGAGGTTTTCCAGCATCACGTCGGGAATCTGAAGCACTCGTGGGACGCCGATCGCCGGACGACCACCGTGTATATCGGATTTCCCTACGACGGTACGTAAGTGAAAAAAAATCCACGTTTCCGCGGAATTTTGCTCGCTGTATTAATTTCGAACAAATCGATTTGTTTAATTTGTCGCATTGTTTTATCCGAGAGACATGTTCGATATTCGATGTTTCTCGGGGAAAATTCAATTCTCGTGCGATTCAATTCGAAATTCGAACGCGCTTCGAACAAGTTTTGATGCTAAAGACCGAAGTGTGTCATTGTCACAGGTCACACGCGAGTTTTTATTTTCAATCATGATGCGCGATTTTCAAGAAAAATAAATCCCGCGGCTCGTTCGATGCGGAAATGCGCTTTTTCATTTTTCGCGACGAATGTTATTAGTTTGTTTAAGTCAATTCGTCACTGTCTAATTGACAAAGTGCAGTACTTTGATAGTGCGTCGGCATAACCTGTTTTTTGATATGCGTGACATATAGGGCGCTCCCGCATCGTTATCGCGTTTATCTCGTCAATTGCGCGGTTTGTTGGGGAATGTGAAATTTTTGGGGAGTCTGATCGAGGTGAAAAATTGTTGTATAAAATTTTTCGCATTTTAATTCGCGATATCTCGAAATTTTCTCTCAAGTTATAAACTTGTGCCTAAAGTCACTAATTAATTCAATCGAAAAATACAAAAAGATAACAGAATTTTATCTGCTCTCGTCCTTGAAGCTTCGATGATGAAGTGTGCAGGTATTTATAAACTCATCTGCCGCAAGATCCTCCCGGACAAATCAATATCGATCGGTAAAATTTAAGAATAGAAGACGAAGCAAAATATTCAAGGATAATTTCAAACCTTTAATATGAATTTTTGTAAAAGTATTTTTTTTTTTATAGTAAAAACTGTGCTTTAACATTTGAACTATAAATCATTAAATCATAAATCACTATTTCTAATTTTTAAATATCGTAAAAAATTGGAAATTAATAAATTAGAAGTATATAAGTACAATATAATTATTTTTATTTTACAAGTAATTATTAATTATTTCTTTGAGAGAGATGAAGACAATACGAAAGGATTAAAATGTTTTCGTGCTTACTTTTTTGATTATTTGTCTCAATCTTTTCGTTATTTAGCAAAATTAATCAAGATTTATTTGTCATTTGTGTGCGTTAATATCGATTTGAGATACCATCTGTTCGGATGTTATGCAAGAGATTGGGAGGAGCAGATCGAGAGCGAGAAACCAATTTGCGCGGTTCGATGATTTGTTCGTTCACGCGCGTGTTACGTGCAAACGCACGTTCTCGGATGCACGTTCTCGATAAGACGATTTCTTCTTTAATGAATGTCGCATTGACCGCGCTGTTATTGTTGTTGCGTGTCAATGCCCGTATAAAACGTAACTTGAAACTCGTATAGTCACGCATCGAGTCAATTGACGTCACAGTCTCGAAAAGAGAATAGTTTTCCCGCAATGCGAACCTATCAAAATACATAATTAAACGGTTCTGGGAAGAGCACGAGTTTCGCAGTTTTAGAATACACGACAATATCGTCGCGGAAAGAGAAACACGGGAATATTCTTTATTTTTCTTCGAGTTTTCTTCACGAACGCGAGCAACTTCGATTCACTCGCGAATTAAAATTAAATGAGTTGAGAGCAATTGTTGAAAAAAAGATTGCAATTTGTTTGAGTATTTTTTATTATGAACTAAAGTCTAGATTGTATCGAAATCATAACAGATGCGCAGATATGACAATCGCATACTCTTCCAGGGCGAGATTATCGAGGAAAAAGTGGTTACTATCGCGAAAGATGAAGATTATGTCTACAAAGACAAAGATAGCGCAGTCTATAAAGATTGATCTGTACTTCGCGCCTGCATATATACTTTGTGCAAATATGCTCTAACACTCACTTCAACGTGTCATATAATAAAGTACACGTGTTTATTAGTAAATCTGATGATATAATATTATAATGGAATTAATACGTTAGAGCAAATTAATACGTTGGAGCAAAAATAATCATGTAACTTGCTCTCTCAGCTAATGCACATGATTGGCAGATGCGTCTTAAAGTGCATTCAAGTGCCGTCGTGTTTTACGATAAAAACGGCCTTCGAGATTTGGCACAATATTCGAATGCTGTTTATCGCGAGAGCTCGGTAGAGCATATCGCGCAGTTAGCGCTTGTAACAAGATGACTCTTCCCAACAGGTGCGGAATCCCTTCGTAATTAATCATGGCACAGGACAGTTCGTCTTCGAAACCCGCCGCGCAATTCAAGTATATATATATGTTTCTATGTTAAGAGAACAACAAAAAAAAGTAGGTCGATTAAAAAATATATTTGATTTTTCCCAAATTTTTTTACAGACTAGTACCGAAAATCATAAATGGCGGCATCGCTGGAATTATCGGAGTGTCGGTGGTGTTTCCGCTCGATTTGGTTAAAACAAGATTACAGAATCAAGTTATCGGGCCAAGTGGCGAACGAATGTACAAGTCGATGTAAATAGCGTTGTGTCTTTTTTTTTTTTAAGAGCAGTAATAAAGAAAAACGCAAAGCGCAATAAAAAAAAAAAAAAAATCGTACGACAATCGAAATGCAAATAATGTAATTCCAGGTTTGATTGTTTCAAAAAGACTTACAAAGCGGAGGGCTATTTCGGAATGTATAAAGGATCCGCCGTAAATATTCTGCTGATCACGCCTGAGAAAGCTATCAAACTTACTGCCAACGATACATTTAGACATTATCTCTCTCCTGGACCAGGGTACGTTGTATACGCAGTAATTTTGTCACGCGTAATTTTCACACGCGTTATTCGAAGCTTGCAATGCGTGTCTGTCGTAATGAGGCATTAACCGGACATTTAACCAGACCGGAAGGTAATCTCTGAGCGATCGCATGAAAACTTTTCAGTTCTATTTCACGGGGAAGAGAGGGAAAATTCTTCTACTTCCCACTGTGTTTTTGCTATACGAATTTACTTAAATCTTTACGTAGCAGAGTTGTGTCATAGCATTCGATATTTGTCTGCATTTTCACTCGAAAGGGAGTTATTCAAAGTTTATGGCAAGTCGATCAGCATGAAGTAACATCTCGGGTGATATTTTAGAATAATGATTAACCCACACAGAACAAAAACCTATTATTAGATCGTTCATTAGATGTCTACGCGATATAATGGACATCCAGTGAGATTCTGTGGATGTTTGTTCTGCGTGAGAAGGTTTAAAGCAGAGCATCACATTTCTTTAGAATATCTTGTATATATAGTGTAGTTTTATAAAGAAATATTTTCTTATCTTTCTCTACTTTTTTCTTTATTACATTTGTAATAACTGCTTGCATTCTTCAACTACTTTCCGTCACTGTTCTTTCAAACGAATCGGTCGTTTTGCAAAAGCCGCGAGACGGGCTCACGCTATCAAGACTCATGTCATCACAAAGCATATTGAAATGTGTCGTTCTGTAATTTTAGACAACTGAAGCTACCAGTTTGAATTTAATTTCCGAGTTTAATGACCTGGCAAACGATCTAAACAACTAGCTAACGAAGTCGCAATCAAGTCGGCGAGAGGCAGGGTAATTTTTTGCTTTTCCCTTTCCTTTTCTTCCTTAATTTTTTTCTTAGCAATTCTCACGAGTAATAGACACATAACGGTTTTATTTTAATCTTCAATAAGAGATCTTCGTTGAAATTAACAGGTGAAAGTTTCTTAAATCTGTCAGTGTGCTATAATTTGTTTTAACAAAATCCCTCGTGATCTCAGGTTTTGTTATTTACGTGCGACTGGAGTTGTGTGAAATCGAAATTAACAGTTATTTTACTTTACCTACGATGTGTTCTTGATGCTCTGCGTTATGTCCGATGCCTGACACACTGTGCCTGTTACCGTAATTATGCCACTAGCATTGAATGATCTCCCTTATCCCAGGGCTGGCATATTCTAACGTTCATGTCGGAGAATCGAGCAGTTTTGTAATTAATTAAAAAGTAAACTAAAAGAAATTCAAATACAAATTGACTTAACTGTAGCTGCAATCCATTGGTGATTAAATTTAATGTAAAATTAAAGTTAATTTAACAATAAACCAAAGTTAAACTTAACATTTTTTTACATTTTGTAATTTTTTAATTTTACAATAAATTTAATCATTTTCAAACATTAAATTTCACTACCATCGGTGAACTACAGCTGTTAGATCAATTTTGTGTTTGTCAATCAGTTTTATATTTAACAAACAATTTTTAAACTTTTGCTTATTATGTTTAAATTGAAATTATTTTGATGAAATCAAGTTAGTTCTGTGCCAGCCTTGTCGATCGTGTGCACATGTCGATCTCTTCCTCAACACATCGTCGTGACCCCAGTACTTTGTTAATTTGTCCAGACAAAAATTGCCATTAGTACGTGAAATGCTCGCCGGCGGTCTGGCGGGAGCATGCCAAATAATCGTTACCACTCCGATGGAGCTGCTCAAAATACAAATGCAAGACGCTGGCAGAGTCGCCATGGCAGCTAAAGAAGGTGATGGAGTAAAAATTTATTTTTTTGTTTTGTCCGGCTTGTGTGAAAATAATTTATTTTCTATAGAAATTTATATTCTCTATGGTACACGTTCTTTGAAATTGTTGTTTCATTTATCGTTTGTTGTTTCGATGGACAAATTGCCATGGTCGACTGTATAAATTTTGCAACGTGTTTAAAAGAATGCGACATTATAGAGTAGCAACGCACGTTGTTAGAACAGCCACGAAATTAAATCAGTATTCGTGTAACATCCAATTTCCATGTGCAAGAAGGTACAAACGTAGATAACAATCAATGCAATTTTTTACAAATATAAGCAAAAATTATTGCGGAACATGTCTCGCGGAACATAATGCACGTTGCGTAACGCGCTACTATTGCAGCGGGCAAAGCAGTGCCAAAGGTATCCGCTTGGTCGTTAACGGTAGATTTACTTAAGAAACGAGGTATTCTGGGATTGTATCAAGGAACGGGTGCCACCGCGCTCAGAGACGTAACGTTTTCCGTCATTTATTTCCCATTGTTCGCTCACTTGAACGACATTGGTCCGAAACGCGAAGATGGTTCAGGTGAGTTTTTTTTTCGTCGAGCAACTGTCTGCGCTCTCGAACGAGCGAGTTGTGTCAAACGTGTGTGCTTTCTTTCATCAGCCGTGTTCTGGTGTTCATTCCTTGCCGGTTGCGCAGCCGGTTCGACGGCCGCACTGATGGTGAATCCATTCGACGTAATCAAAACTAGACTGCAAGTTATCAAAAAAGCACCTGGTGAACCAACGTACAACGGAGTAGTAGACTGCATAACGTGAGTGAATCGTTTAGTCGCGTGACACGCGAGATATTATTTTTTTCTTCTCGGTTTTGCAGGAAGACGTTCAAGAACGAAGGCCCTACCGCGTTCTTCAAGGGCGGCGCTTGCCGAATGATCGTAATAGCGCCGTTATTCGGGATCGCCCAAACCGTTTATTATCTCGGCGTGGCCGAGTGGCTGATGGGGTTGAAGTGAAATCGCCATATCGACGACGACGAAGTTCGTGCCGTTCAAATGCTCTGGGAAAACTGACAATAATCGTTGTAGACGTAGTTGTATTTTGGCTTGGGACCTCCGTCGCCGATCATTTCATGTCGTTGCCAGACGGAGTCTCGCTTTACATAAGTATATAAAAAAACGAAAGTGAAAGAAAGAAAGATATATATATATATATTGAAAATGGAATTGCCGTTATTCTCGCGGGTCGTGAATTACGACGAATAGCTGAATAAGATATAATCCTTTCACGTCAATATCTTTCATGTCAATATCCAGTAAAGTATAAGATCGTTGATTCAATTGACAAGGTCAATACGTGTACGCGTTTGGATTTAGATTCGTGTTACATCTTGTCAAGTATAGAAAGAGAGATTGAATGAGAAAACACTGATTATTTTTAAATATAAATATAAATCAACGTAATTAGATTTTAATTTTACAGGTATTTACATTTATATACACATATTGTTCGATTTATATCTGCATTTGTCAGTGTAATTAATGGCTTCTCTCATCTTCCTTTAGTTTTAAATACTCTGCACGACTCGTACGAGAGAGATCCAGTCCACGAATTATACTTGATTACAGATTTTTCTGGGATCTTTGTTGTTACGTTTGAACAACTAAGTTTGAACAACTAAACTAGTAATTATACATATGTATATTACAAACTCGAGCGGTTTATCGTGATATTTTTTTAAACAATTTATTTTAAGGATGAGATAATAGGATAATTTTGTTGAAGTTCTCATGTTATACAATTAGTTGTCTAATTTTCTTAATCTCTATCTTGGCACGTGTTTCAGAATGTAATGCGACAAGGATGTAATCTTTATGGATGTAATTAAAAATATTACAGAATCTACAAGGCTAACAACTGCAGCTGTGTTGCTCTCCTCCCGTTTACTCCTTCATTTCCTCATTTGGAAATTTGATGTGTGAGTTTCGATATTATACCGATAAATAACAAAAGTGATCAATTTTTAACGTTTCTTTATTAATTGTAAAGAAATTAAATTTATACATAATTTTTTCTATAACATAGTTAATGATTTATTCGGTAAAAAAAAGTTTTTTCCGAGCCCTTCTTGAATATTTATCTATTCAGGGCTTTGCTTTTTCATTCGTTATTCTATACGCATCGCATACATATTTTACGTCTTTTTGTTTATCAGATCTCATAGATTTTCGCTACGTTCCGCGCGAAATAAAGATCTTAGAAATTTACTAATTACGCTTTTAAGTAGTTCAACGCATATCGGGTTACAATATTACATATATGTATATGTACCGAATTATATATTTATATTATATTAACAATAATAATAATATAATTTGTTTACTTAACTCAGTACAGGATTACTGAAACATATAATGGCGCAGATTTATATTCGTTTCTAACAGTTACAACGTTAATTAATAAGTTCTTCTATGAGAAAAAAGAAGTTGTCGACTCAGTCCTGTTCAAGATTTCGTAGGCCATTAGGTTTTATATTGCTAATAATGACGATCAACAAATAACAGGTAAAAACAGATTCATGCATAAGTTATCACACGTGTGTAAACCATACGACATACAACTGCGCGATCGTTTGTCTCTCGTTTTCTTTATTTTTGCTCCATCATGTGAACTTTTTAAGTCTTTGTAACACATTTAACTTCGCGTGTAAATTATGTTAAGTACTCGGTTGCAAAATATTATCGTTTCTATATTGGAATAACAAACATTTCTTTTCTTACTCGTAAGGCACAATACTGTTTGCAATATTATATTTTTCTTACGCGTACTTAGTTTTTATCGCTACGGGTCTATGAGATTGCACGATTTTATTATATGTCTTTCCGCACGTCGTTCGCCCTAGTTTAACGTGAGTCTCGCATCAGGATGCACGTTATAGTTGTAAGACAGTATAAATTACAGTCGTTGAGAAAAACGCTTTCCGCAATCGTGAAATTTATAAAAAAAAAAATAAAAAAGAGGCGTATGTACACAAGATATATAAATAACAATTTTACTCGGAGAATGTTTCAATTTGTTCTTTTGCGTTTTGTTTTGTTTTGTTTTGTTTTTAACTTGGAAAAGAGCTCATTTTGTACATCCAAGAGTAATGTTATTTAAAACCGCGCGCAAGGAATGAGAGATTTGATCCTCAAGTGAGTTTTTCTTTTTTTTTTTTTAATTTTATTAAGAATCCTCGAGTTTTTCATCTCATGTTGTAATGAGAAACCGGCTTTCGGTAGAGCTCGAAGGCGCTGCCTCTCTGCTCCCGACTGCCGGCCAGGTCCAGACCGCTGGGTTCTCTGTTGTGTCCGGGATTGGCGGACGGATAAACGGGACCGGCGGGCGCGTGATTGTTGCCGTGCATGTAGCCGTTGTGATTCGTCCCGTTTCGATTGTGTGTTGTCAGACCGAGACTGATCTGGCCGGCGCTATTGCTGTGGGAATGCGTGGTGGTGACCGGCGGGCTCGAGTGCGAGTGCGTGTGACTGAGGCTGTGGCTGTGCGTCGGCGACGCTAGGTGATGACTTAGATTGTGATGCGAGTTCACGAGATTGCTTTCGTTGTGACGACCGGGCGGCGGAATGTTGTAGTAATACTGGCCGCTGTTGCGCTGCACGCTGCTGTTACTTTCTACCTGAACGAGAGATAAGAAATGCTCTGCGTTATGCATCCGCTTTACGATGTTGGTTTCTCATTTCTTATTATTCGCGGTAACATTCGCAAATTATTCGCAGTTAATTTATAAAAACAAAAGTCTTGACAAAGTTTTTGAATCGCATGTTAAACAAGAAGATAAGATCCTGATCGATAATTTCGTATAATTGCGTTCTGACCTCCGATCAACTTGTAAAATCATCGTGGACGTCGATAAGATGGAAGCAGGGAGAAGGGTAAGATGATACGATATAGAGTTCTCGAAAGAGACTAACTTTATCGCGGTGATAAAAAACAATTAAAAATAATTACCCCGTTGTGCACGTGCGACGTGGCGATGGAATAGCTCTTGGAGTGTTGGTACGAATTGGTCCCGTCGTTCCCGTTGTTCTCCGTTTGTCCGAGCGTCGTCTGGGGCGGTCTGTAATTCTTCGGTTTCGGGGGTGGAATCGGCTTGTAGGTGCCTCCCGGCTTGTTTTGCGACATCGGTATCGACTTGTAATCGGTGGATCGGCTGTAAGGGGAAAGAAACAATTGTTTTTTTCAACGTGTTTTTTTATCTTTTATTTATTACGCACGACATTGAAAGTTTAACGTACTTGTATTTGGCATAATCGGTTCGCGTTTGAGAATCGTGCGTGGAAACGGGCTGAGCCGTGGATCTGGTGAATCTGTAAGGATCGTGCGCTCTCGGTGGCATGTTGTTGTTGGTGGTTTTGAGATCGTCAGGCACGTTCGGGCCCAATCGGTTCGTCGACGTGTTCGAATTCGTCGCCCCGTAGCTGACGTTCCCGTTGGTATTGTTGTACGAATCGTAGGAAGACATGCTGTCGTAACTTCCCTGCGCGTAAATTGAAAAATTATTAACTTCTCTAATTGAAAAATACAGCGCAGAAATATAAGACACTTGTCGTTATAATTTTAATTATTAAAATAATAGAAAAAATAAAAATTTGACGCCGTTTTTTACCGTTTTCGGCTGCGCCCGTTCGAGGGATGATGTCGTGTTCGCTTTGTGAGGGGTCGCGTTGATGTAATTCCCGATGTCCAGAACGGAGTCGGTCTTGGTAACTCCGAGACGTTCCTGGGCGGATCGTCCTATCGTTCCCCGCGGCGTTTGATTGATCGGTTTCGCGTTTCGGTCGACCCGCGGCGGAAGATCCGGAGGGCTGTGATGGGGTGATCTGGGCTCGAAGGTGCTACCCAGGTATTCGGGCGACCCGGACTGATTGCTCATTTGCCCGGACAGAGAGAAGCCGTACTTGCTGTCTCCTACGCCGCCTTGAGATCTTCTCTTCTGTTGCTCGAACGATTGCTACAATAAACGTAGAAATTATATCTTTGGATTGATGCAGAAATTATTAATTAATAACAAAAAACATCGTATTATTTTTACATCAATCTAATAATTATACGATACTTGAAATATTTTGCAAATTTTGTGGTTTTTTTTTCTCCGCGAATTGAATTACCTGATAATTCGTCGTGTACGGGGGCGGCGCGGTGGTGTCGTCCTGAGTGGCGATGCTGGGATCTGAGCTGCTCTTGAGCCGCGACGGCGGACCCAACGTGCCGGGGATGACGGGCGCCGGGCTCAGTTCCAGATCGCTCTCCGGGGAGGAAGCGTAGGAGAGGCGAGAAGTCATCGGGAATAGGAAGTCATCCGACAGGGCTTCTTCCGGCTACGAGCCCAGACCACAAAGGACATATGACGTTACGCAAACGGTTACACACGCGAGTGACACATAAAACCAACCAGACACGGCAATGCGTTTTCATGTGTGCGAATACATTGCGGAAGCATCAAAGTCACACGATTATGCATTGTTACATGATTACTCTTTAACGTTGTTAACAAATTAACTACATAAGTATATATTTCTTTCGCCAATTTGCAGGAAAAAGCACGTTAATAACAGGCAGAACTATAAGATACAAGATAACTCGATAGAAATTATGTGGAGATGAACCCCACTTTGGTTTTTCTAATTTTCAAAAGACATCATATTTATAGTATAAATATTATTGTTGTATTTAAATAATTTTTATATATTACTATTTATATATTTTTACATATTATAACATTTTATATATCAAAAAAGATTTATGTAAAATTATATCAAATTTAATTTGATATAAAAACAATCAAATTTTTGTATTTATTATAAAAATTTTATAAGTGATATAAAGAAAAGTGGGCGAAACATATATTCTTGTTTTTGTTTAAAAAATGATTCTGCGTTTTAATTAAACGAAATATTTACAAAATTGAAAATAATAGAACAGTTATCTTATATCTTGCTTATTACTACCGTACACGTGATGTGCACGAAGCGTAAAATTGCATTCAAAGCACATGCAAAGCACATAGTATACCAACATGCTATAAAACGCCCATATATTCAAGCCCAATTTTGTAAAACATAGAAAAGGCATATATTTTTTAACAAGTTTACTAGATAAAAGTATTTTAATCACAAATTTTATTGTTATCGCGTTAAACAAAAAGTCAGTGGTTTTGAAAAGAGAAAAAGCAAGAGAGTGGGAAAAGAATCAAAGCGGAATTTAAACACAGCCGAGGTATTGCTCACGGATGACGCTTGAATTCAAAGAAGGAAGTTGGGGAATTGGCAAGTGTTTATCCGTGAAAAATGCCGACGACTGATGATGGTGGGACGGGAGCGTGTCGTGATTCTTATTCTCGTCGTAGTACACACGAGCGGGAACCGGTGGAGGCGGGAGAGCGGGAGGTGGAGTGTGAGCTTGTACAGATGGTTGCGATAAGTCCCACACCGTGTAGTGACTGTATATCGGCTACAATGAACAGGCCCGAATTGAACGAAGAATCGCAAAGCGGCAAAGAGAGAAAAATCGCATGTATAATATGTATTATTCGCAAGAGAAGAAAAAATCGAGAGAAAAAAGAGAGAAAATCAGAAGTCCCGAGCAAGAGTTTAGCTCTACACTCGTCTTTCTACAGTAGAGATAAGAAACCGAGAGCGAAGTAACACACGCGCATTTTTTTTTTTTTTTTTTTTTTTTTTTTTTACGCGCGATCGAATGTTTCACCTTGGTCTGACTCATCCACAGCGAGCCCTGCTGCTGTCGGTCGATGAGCTCTCTGAGCTTCCGGTACCAGGCTTCCGGCGCATTCAGAGTGATCACCGCGCTGAAAACGTGTCCCCAGATTTTATCGAGCTTCTGGCACTGCTCCAAGAGCTTTTTGCTGCTCTTGTGTGCCGATCTGTAACAATAGTGTCGTGCTTTAGAAAGTCTCTCGAGACCGCGGAGAGACGTGAGAAAATTGCGCTGTGAATAAACCCTTACTTCGGAATGCCAGCTCTCAGTTCTTTGATGACCTGCTTCGTCTCGGCCTTGAGGAAAATGACGATCGGATAGAACTGGGCGTAATTTAATCGATCCACGGCGTTCGGTGTGATGTCGAGCAACGCGTGCTTGCCTCTGTCCATCACCTCCCTGATGGCGCTCAGGCGAATGATGCCGGACGTTTTCGTGTTCTTTCCCGTGCCGTCTTCCAATTGACTTTCCATTTCTTTGCGAGATTAAAACGTTTAGTGACATTAGCTTCGAGACAATATTAGCTTTGCGAAGTAATTCGACGAAGAGCGGAAGAAACGCGTAATATACTCACGTGGCGAGGTAAATTTGTCAGGGAAATCTTTGAGAAGTTTCTCTCTAGCGAGATCGGCGACGGGTCCGAAGAGAACGACGGGTCTGACGAATCCGGGATGTCTCAGGATCACGCGTTCGTAAGCCGGGAACTTGCTTACGCTGTCAGAAAACACTACGTCGTCCCAATGATCCTAAAGTATTTATATTTTATTACTATTTTATATATATTTAAAGCAATAATTTTAAAATGTAATTAAAATAAGTAATATATTTATGTAACTTTAGAATCATTGGGACGACGATATGTTTTAATTATATTTTAAAATTATTATTTTACATATAATAATTAATAAAACATATATATAATTTTATACATATAATAATTTTAAAATATATCCGTCGTCCCAATGATTTCTTTTAAAACATAATTTAATGCAAAATCAATATGATTTTCATATTATTTATTTTTATGATTACGTATTTTAATTATATTTTATATATTTATTGAAAAATATTGATACATTTTCATATTTTTAATCTTTTCTCTATAAAGAAACCTTAGGTTCTTAAAGTTTAAAATTAAAAATCATAAAGAAACCGTGTTCCTACCCTTCCCAAAGACTTGGAGCGCCTATGGCTGTTTCTTCTTCTCCTGAAGAAACTGCCTCTGCTCTCGCTGGCGCTCATCTCCTTCTTCGTCGCGTTGAACTGCGCGGTTGCGAGTTCCTCGGCTCGCGCCTTGTTAGGTATGATGCCCTTCTGAACTTCCTGGTTATTCCGTCCGATTCGGAAAACCTGCCAGGATCCCACGACGCCGTTGTGAAGAGTGTCCACCACGTGAAAAACGTCCCCGCTGCGAAAACTCATCTCGCCCTTCTGCGGTTGCTCGTAATGGAAGTGAGTTCTACGCGAATTTCAAAACCAAAGAGATTAAAATATAAGAAGAAATTGCGTAATAATTTAATTTACATAGTTTTCGATGAGAATCGTAACTTACTTTATGTGGAAAGAGTCGCCTCTGCCGGACGCAACGATCTGGTCGTACTCCTGACGCCGATGTTGCACGATGAGATCGATCTGTTCCTGCAAGCTGAGCAGAAACAGCACAGCTTCCTCCCTCGTGACTCCTTTCATATCCATATCGTTGATCTGATAACAAACGTGATGTGTTGGTTGTTTCAAAAATTTACAGAACTCGCGCGTAGAATTTATTTATCGATTAATTACGTTAACGAACCTTCAAAATTTTATCGCCGGGCTGAAGACCCTGAAGCGACGCGGGACTTCCCGCTTGAACCGCGGTTACAAAAACTCCGGTTTCGTTGCCGCCGCTTAGTCGCACTCCCACAGAGCCTTCCTTTTGAAAGGTAATGAATCGAGGGTCCGGCCTGTATAAAGAACAAACAAAAAAACAACATTACATACTTCTTTCAATTGCGCAAACTCGCCAATAATATTTTATCGCTAATTTTAACTCACATGGGCTGCTTTGTTCGAGGCGAAACTGAATCCTCATCGTAAAGTTGCCTACGCGTGCTGTAATAATCTATTAAAAAAAAAAAAAGACAATCATAATATTAGCAAAAACTAAATATAGCAGAATGAAACTCAAGCAAAAAACCAAATAGCGGCGAAACTCTTCTCGAAACTCTTCGTTATTCAATCAGCATAAAATCCTCCTTGCTATTTTATATTTTTTTGTACATAAAACTGTTCCAATTTGTGGATATTAATTAAAAAATAATTATTGGATATGTAAATATTGAACAAAATAATTCTTAATGTTTTAAGCATTTTGAAATGTGGTATTTTAATTATTAGATTCAAAAATCAAATAAAATGCCGTGGTCTACTGCGTCAATTAAATTACCTGATGTTTATTCAGCTCCTGATTTCAATTTTATTTGTCAATTCAGATCAGGAAATATAAAACATCAAGTAATTTAATTAGCCACGATCAGCAGTAGACTATACATCCATTTTTTTAATTTTTGAATTTGATTTTGTATTTGAGGCCTGTTTCAATT